>JADRCD010236265.1:11536-24257 GCA_019843815.1 Montemys delectorum | reverse complement strand
AATTCCATGTCTTCTGGATAAGTTATTAATAGAACATATTGAAACTTTTATTGACCTGTGATTGGGCATGATTTATCTGCCCTAGAAAACTGAGAGAGTGTAGAAAGTTGCTGGGCACCTGACTTATGTGGTCTCTGGCAGGTGTGGCCTGTGGTTGATACTGTGTATCATATATTCTAAGTAGCAATGAATTGTTCTTAGCAGAAAAATTAGGAAGGTACTTAAAGCCTGAGCTCCATGAAACTGTTTATTGAACACTGAGCAGAGATAGCATATAAAATATTGTCATTATTTAAACAGTAGAGAAAAAAAACACAATAAACTCTGAGTGGCAATTTATCATTCATCTATTTTTAACACACATTCATAGTCTTGTATGTTCTTGAGAGTCAATTGATTAAATTATAGAATAATTACTAGATGCTATCATAATATTAGAGCCTTTTTAATTGGTTTTAGTTAGGTATGATTTTGTGTATCTGTGTAGGGACATGCACACATGAGTGTAGGTGCCATGGAGGCCTGCAGAGGTTGTTGGATCCCCTGGACCTGGAATTATAGAGGTACATGTGTTTGTGAGCTAGACATTGGTACTGGGAAGAGAACTCAGGTCCTCTGTAAGAACATTACCCACCATTTACTGCTCATTCATCCCTCTAGCCTGAAAAGAGTTGTGAAAAGAAAGTAAGCAAACAGGCTGTACAAAGTCAAGAGACCATTTTCATATACTATACTAACAATAATTTGGAGTGACACAGTAGGTATGCAACATTTATAGGACAGAGGCGACAAATATGGCTTCTCATTATAGTCATCCATATATATCTGTTGTGATTGTATTAATTTTAGTTCTAATTTTCTGTGCTCTATACTTGAGTCTTCACATTCTGGAATGTGAACTGGAGCTCACTCTATACTATTTTGACATTTTCTACAGATTCTGGCACGGATGTGTGCTTTACAGTTGTTACTACAAAGGGATTGTGGAGGTTTATCTCTGCTACTTTGTAGATTCCTGCACAAATGTGCTATTGCGATGGAAGTACCAATGTGTAATTGACTTCACCATAGAACTATGAGATTGGATATTTCTTTTCATGTCCGATGAAATCATATATTCAATACACATTTTTCAGATAAATATATCTGTTAACAAAAATATTTTTCTCTTTTCAAACTTGTGAAAGAAGGAGGATTTCTTCTTTTTTTCCTGTTTTTTTCTCCATATTTCCTTTCATCATGTCACCAAAATGAAATATGGAGAAAAAACAGTGCTGAATCCTGCCATATTTAGGATGAGAGCATATCCAACACAGTGTTAGCCTCTTTCATTGCCTTCATTAGTTAGGCCCCAATGATATATAGTTAATAATTTCTGCTATCTTCAAGAACACAAAGCAATATTGCCCTTGACTTTCCAGCAAACAACCTCCATTACAGAATCTTCCACATTCTAAAATCTTCAAATGCCTCACAGTATTTCAACCATCTGTTGATGCACATACTCATCTCTGTGATAACTTTCTGTTAAATATCAGTCTGCACCTTAATACTTCAGTCTGGAAAGTTGTGTGTAACTCAGTAGTATATCAACAGAAGCATCTAATTATCATATTGCTCTGGCTGTCTGCAAACTGCTTCAGAGAAAGACTGTGTCCTACCCATCACTGTCTCATTACCTGGTGTGGTTTCTCACGTAGAGCATCCATTGCCAAATGATTGGCAAGCAGAGTCCTGAATTACTTTAACTTTAAAATGAAATAGTCCTAGCAAGGGTACTACAAGATGCTGTCTTCAATTCCATGTGTGTATGTGTATCTGTGTACATGTTTGTACATGTGCAGTCATGTTGTATATGAGTGTGTGTGTGTGTGTGTGTGTGTGTGTGTGTGTGTAGACCTATGGGCAACCTCAAACTTCTGTGCTGTTTTAAGATGCTCCATATTTGTTATCTTGATTTTTTTTGAGACAATGTCTCTTTCTGGCTTAGAAGTCAACCAGAAGGCTAAGCCAGCTAGTCCAGGAGCCCCAGGTATCTATATGTCTCTTTTTCCTGAGCACTGGGATTACAAATGTCTATTACCAGGCTTGTGTTTCCCTTTTGTTTGTCTGTTTATGTGGGATTGGGGCTCAAACTCACATCCTCGTGTTTCCAAGACAAGTGCTTTGCTGACTGGGCTACCCTGCTGCTTCCTGGTACCTTCAATCACTGATGAATAAATTAATTAAGATGATAAAAAAATTCAACAGCTACCAAATCAAAGTTAACACATTTATTAGGCAATTCACATTTCTCCATCTGTAAGTAAGTTTTCACAATTTTGTGGACTTAAAATTTTAATGAAATAAAATTGTCAGCTTTAATTTAGGGATGTGAATTCTTACTCTTGAACAATTCAGAACACGATAGAAACCCTGCCCCAGTGTGTATGGTTACATGCATGAGGACTTGCAACAAAGTACAATGAAATTGTTTAAATGACAAGCTGAGTCTGAAAAATAAATCTCTAATTTTACTAATGGTATAGTGAATTATATTGTCTTTAATAAATGTACCACTCTATCATCCATTCTTAGAATGAAAGGGAGCAATGGGTACTGTGTACACTGAGCAGCGGGGTTTCTGTGTCTGTATTGTCAAGGGCAGCCTCCCTCTTTTGTGGGTCTCAATGTACAGATGGCCATTTTTAATTACAATCTTTTTTCCTCACTTTTACATAAACATTAAAATGCAAGGAAAGTGTGAAGGGCTTTTTCTTTCTTCTAGTGAACTCAGCAAATATTTATTCAGCTGACTTTATTTGTTAAGAGTAGTACTCAATCGAATTTACCACTTTGTCTACATGTTAGTCAAGGAAACTCTGACAGCTGCTCCCTGAGGACGGAAAAATTTGGCCAAGGAATAGAATTTGGCAGCATTTGACTTTTATTGATGCTTTAGGTGATTTCTCACAGGAAGGACAACCACAATACTAGGATTCCATTATCCTTTGCTGGGCAATTTGTATCATAATTATTTAACATTTGCTTTGATTGAGAACAAAATATTTCATACTGTTAAAATCACTAAAAGCAGCATCCAGCATATTTGAGAGTGTAGCTTAGAGCATTCTGTTCTCTTTTTTTGATGAGGTGACTGACAGCTAATCCTGCTCTCCAGATGCATGTGCTGTTCCCTAATAAGGTCAGGATTCCAAAAATGTGTCTTCATGTTGAAGGGGACCTATCAGAATTGATTGCTCTGGGTGACTGGTAAGCCAGAAAGCCTCAAAGGTGTCCATGACATGTCTGTCAGACTTTGACAGAAGCATTGTTTTCAATAAATTCTTCACTTCTGTCTGATAGTTTGTTTTTTTACCATGCTATTGGGAACAAGGAGTTTTTCTTGCCAAACACCACTACTTGAAAGTGTTTCTTACAATCCATGCTTTTGAAATTGTTCAAATAATAATTAATAAAATGGTGTGCCTGTGTGTGTTTATGTGAGAATATACGACAATATACATGTGTGTATATTCATGTGGCTGGACTATGTGGAAGAGCAAATGCGAAGCTATAAATGTTATGACCAGAAGTCAGATATGACCTTCTCTAGGCCCAGAGTCTAGCCTTCTTAGCCTGGTGCCTGACAAACAGGCTAGCCTAGTCATTCAGCGAGCTTTATGGTCCTTTTCTCTCATCTACCAGTACTGATTTACGGGACTGCACCATCAAACAAGTTGTTGGAGTTTTCTGAACATAACAGTTGGGTCCTGATCATGGCAAATTAATTACTTCACCAACCAAGTTGTGTCCTAGCCTCAATAAAAGAATCCAGAGATGTGGTGGAGGTCATTCTTTATGCTCTAGAAAGGCAAGGTGGTGAGAATATAAGTTACCACACAATCACAAAGTTAACCAAAATCATAGCTGTGACGGGACATTCGGTTTTCTCCAGTAAATCACTCCACTTTTACTTATTTATTTATTTACCCAGGAGTTAATTCACAACTCTATAATCTAGAATATATCACACCATATTATAGAAAACAACATACATATATTATAATCCACTGCATGCTACCTTCTGGCCACTTATCACCATTTTACTTAAGTATTTGTTTATACATTTTTTTCCTCACTAGAAAGCAAATTTGTGAAGAGAATTTCATCTCTATTCACACTAGAATCCTAACAGCTGCAGGATATTGGTTTATTTACACAGCAGGAGCAGGGAAACAGAGCAAAACACTGATACTTAAATATAGCTTTCCACTGTGCTCCTCTACCTGACAGGGCCACCAGTCTGGCTTCAGTCAGTCTAACTGGCTTTTACTTTGACCTTCTGTCTATCCTCCATAATTAGAATCTACTGTCTTCTCTCCAGCCTTCCTCCTACCAGCTGCTCCTCATCGCAAACTGTGCACAGTGACTCAGTTTTGCTTCAGTATTTTTGCTTCTGTTCCTTATGAGGAATGATCTAGGGTAGATGTGATTTTAGTTTACGAAGTATATAGCTAATGAAAGGAAAGAAAAAAATAGCAAGTACCAGGTAGAGATAAAACATTTTTGCTGTCTAGCACTCACATACCAGTGAGACAGCTAGAGTAGTTCAGTTACAAGAACAAACAAAGGTACTGTCATCCAATTGGATGCTTAAAACATCTAGCATATAAAACTGAGAAGGTGGCATCATGCCAAAGTTCCAGATTGAAACTCTCCATTGATTGATGTGGTTCTGCTTCCTTGCCCCCACTGAAAGCATTTTTATACCATGAATGGCACAAGAGAAATATCCTTTGGAGTTGTTTAACTTCTAGCTGATTCAACAGCCTCGGTTGTTTACTGCTTCCTTCCCTTCTCCATGGAAGAAGGCTAGGTCCAGCCTGGCCCTGGAAAGACATCTCTGAGGATGTTTAAAAGGAATATGGTTGCTTAGTCTCAGAATCTTCTCTCAGCTAGCACAAACAGCAAATGACAAATTACCAATAGTTTGGTAATTTGCACTAAGGCAATGGCAGTTGAATTATTGTCTTTCTACTCAGCAGTGCTGTAGCTGAGGTCAAATTATCAACATGCTCCTGTCTTCAAAGGAGTTAACATGGGAGAGTGGTGGGAAAGGATTCTGTGGACCTGTAGTTCTGTATTTGTTAGAATTCCTTCTAGGATCCACCCAGCAGTTACTTAGTATTATCTAGGTAGGCTTGGCTTGCTATAAAAGGGAGGGTTTTGGTCTCTCTCTCTCTCTCCCTCTCTCTCTCTTTCTCTGTCTCTACTCCCTCCTCAACTCCTTTCTCCATGTCTGCCTAGGCACCTCCCCCAACTCACCATACTGAACTCTAGAAAATATACACGTGGCTTTTTATAAAACACAACATTTGGTGCCATGACTGATTTAGCAAAGGTTCATACTTCCTGCCACATGGACTGTTCAGTCATTGGATCCCTAGACCTCCATCCAAACACCGACAAATTGATAAGCATTCCCCCACCCAGAGTTCAATGTAAATAACCCCGATCCCTAGGGAAGGCTGTTCAGCTCATAGCCACCCTCTGGTATCCTTGAGGACAGAGTTATCCACTGGCCTTCTTGCCGATGCATTTTAGGAGTTCTACTCTTGCGTGAGATTTTTGTCTTTTGAGGAGATGATTTTCTTTCTCCCTGCTGGGAAATCCTAGGCCTAGGGAGATCATTCTCCTCATCATCACTTGGGCACTGGTCTGAGCTCAGCACCAGTTCATTATATGATGACCTGATGATCTGGCCTGGCTGTAATTATTAGTTATTACCTCAGGACACTGGTAGGGATAATATTAATAGCTTCTACTCTCAATCAAAAGGAAATAGCTTTGCTGCTAATTCTTAGGCTCCCTATTGGGATGTGTCCTGGTCTTAAAAGGCTTCCATTTGACTTAAATTTGCCCCCAATACCCATTAGATAATAACTCTAAATGGCCATTTAGTGGCACTTGGAAAAAAAACAAAACAAAACATTTACAATTCTTTTTTAAAATTAGATATATTCTTTATTTACATTTCAAATGATATCTTCTTTCCTGGTTTCCCCTCTGGAAAAAAAAGCAACCATGTTCCCTCTCCCTGCCTCCTGCCTCCTGCCCCCTGCCCCTGCTTCCTGACCCTGTCATTTCCCTATACTAGGGCATAGAACCTTCACAGGACCAAGGGCCTCTCCTCCCATTGATGACCGACTAGGCCATTCTCTGCCACATATGCAGCTGGAGCCATGAGTCCCATCATGTGTATTCTTTGGTTGATGGTTTAGTCCCTGGAAGCTCTGAAGGTACTGGTTAGTTCATATTGTTGTTCCTTCTATGGGGCTGCAAACCCTTCAGCTCCTTAGATCCGTTCTCTAGGGTCCTTCAATAGCACCCTGTGCTCAGTCCAATGGATGGCTGTGAGCCTCTACTTCTACTCCACTATGTTCATAGCAGCCTTATTTATAATGGCCAGAAACTGGAGACAAGTCAGATGTCCCCCAACAAAGAAATGGATACAGAAAATGTGGTACATCTATACAATAGAGTACTACTCAGCTATTAAAAGCAATGAATTTATGAAATTCTTAGGCAAATGGATGGATCTGGAGAATATCATCCTGAGTGAGGTAACCCAATCACAAAAGAACACACATGGTATGCACTCTCTGATAAGTGGATATTAGCCCAGAAGCTTGGAATGCCCAAGATACAATATACAAACCACAAGAAACTCAAAAAGAAAGAAGACCAAAATGTAGATACTTCGATCCTTCTTAGGAGGGGCTAACAAAATAGCCATGGAAGGAGATGCAGAAACAAAGTATGGAGCAGAGACTGAAGGAAGGACAATCCAGAGACTGCTCCACCTGGGAATCCTTCCCATATTCAATCACCAAACACAGACTCTATTGTGGATGCCAGCAAGTGCTGGCTGATATAGCTGTCTCCTGAGAGGCTCTGCCAGTGCCCGACAAATACAGATGTAGAGGCTTATAATTCTTACCAGAAATAGGAAAAATGGAAAGATTTCTATGTGCAGGCTTTATTCCAAGTAACTCAGTCTCTGCTTTTGCCCCTCACTTTCCTCTCTCATTCTCTATCCTTAGGTTACACCAGTTTTGAATGATAAATTGAAATCCAAACCCTCTGAGCAGAGCTTAGGGACATAAACATTCTATTCTGATTAGATTTCTAGTCTTTTCACACTTTATAGATAAGTGTGATTCTGATAGGTTCACAAGGATCCTATTGCTATTAGTATTATTAAATATTATTATTATCATTATTTCATAAATTAAGTTTTTTTACACTCCATATTCCATTCTCTGCCCCCCAATTCACCCTCCAACTGGTCCACATCCCACACCTCCTCCCCAACTCCCCTGTCTCCATATGGATGCTTCCACCCCACACATCACCTGACCTCTAAACTCCCTGGGGCATCAAGTCTCTTGATGGTTACATGCATCATCTCTGAGTAAACATAGACCCGGAAGTCATCTACTGTATGTGTGTTGGGGGCCTCATATCAGCTGGTGTGTGCTGTCTGTCAGGTGGTCCAATGTTTGAAAGATCTTGGAGGTCCAGATTAATTGAGACTGCTGGTCCTCCTAGAGGATCGCCCTTCTTCTTAGCTTCGTTCAGCCATCCCCAATTGAACAACCAGGGTCAGCTGCTTCTGTCCATTGGTTGAGTGCAAATATCTGCATCTGACTCTTTCAGCTGCTTGTTAGGACTTCCTGAGTGTGGGCATGCTTTTTGTGAGGGCTCCATAGCCTCAGTAATAGTGTTAGGCCTTGGAACCTCCCTTTGAGCTGAATTCCACTTTGGTCCTGTTGCTGGACCTTCTTTTCCTCAGGCTCCTCTACATTTCCATCTGTGTAATGTTCATGTCTTTCAGACAGGAACAATTATGGGTCAGAGATGTGAATGTGGGATGGCAACCCCATTCCTTACTTGATGACCTGTCTTCCTGCTGGAGGTGGGCTCTATGATTTCCCTCTCCCTACTGTCCAGTATTTCATCTATGTCCCACCCTTTGATTCCTAAGAGTCTCTCACCTCCCAGGTCTCTGGGGCTTTCTGGAGACTACCCCCAACCTCCTATTTCCTGAGGTACCCTGTTTCCAATCTTTCTGCTGGCCCTCAGTAATTCAATCCTTTTCCCTCACCCAATACTAGATCAGATTCCCCTCTATGCCTCACTCCATTCCTCCCACCCACTTTCCCTCCCACGTCCCTCCCTCCCTCCCCACTTGTCATTGCTTTCTTCTCTCTCCCAAGTGAGACAGAGGCGTCCTCATTTGGACACGTCAGCTTGTTGACCTTTTTGAGTTCTGAGGACTGTATCTTGTATATTCTGTAATTTTTTTTTACTACTCACTTATTAGTGAGTACATACCATGCACTCATTCAGGATGATATTTTCTAGTTCCATCTATTTGTCAGTAAAACTCAGAATTTCCTCTTTCTTAGTAGCTGAATAGTATTCCATTGTACAAATGAACCACAGTTTCTGTATCTATTCTTTTGGTGTGGGACATCTAGGTTTTTTCCAGTTTCTGGATGTCATAAATATGGACACTATGAACATAGTGGAACAGGTGCCCCTGTTGCACGGTGGAGCATCTTTTGGGTATATTCCCAAGAGTGGTATAGCTTGGTCTTCACATAAATCTATTTCCAATTTTCTGAGGAACCTCCAGATTTATTTCCAGGTTGTACCAATTTGCAATCTCTCCAGCAATGGAGGGGTGTTCCTCTTTCTCTACACCCTCTCCAACGTGTTGTCACCTGAGGTTTTGATCTTAGCCATTCTGATTGGAGTAAGATAGAATCTCAGGGTACGTTTGATTTGCATTTCTCTGATTACTAAGAACTTTGAACATTTCTTTAGGTGCTTCTCAGCCATTTGAGATTCTTCAGTTGTGAATTCTCTATTTAGTTCAATACCCCATTTTTGATTGAGTGTTTTTTTTTTTTTTGATGATTAACTTTTTGAGTTCTTTATATATTTTGGATATTAGTCCTCTATCGGATGTGGGGTTAGTGAAGACTTTTTCCCACTCTGAAGGATATTGATTTGTCTTACTGACTATATTCTTTGCCTTACAGAAGCTTTCCAGTTTCATGAGGCCCCATTAACTAATTCTTGATCTTAGAGCATGAGCTATTGGAGTTCTGATTAGGAAATTTACCCCTGTGCCAACAATGAGTTCAAGGCTCTTTCCCAATTTATCTTCTATTAGATTCTGTGTATCTGGTTTTATGTTGAGGTCCTTGATCCACTTGGATCTTGAGCTTTGTACAAGGTGACAAATATGGGTATATTTTCACTCCTCTACATATAGACTGACAGTTAGACAGCACCATTTATTGAAGATGCTTTCTTTTATCCATTGTATATTTTTGGCATCTTTGTCAAAGATCAAGTGACTGTAAGTGTGTAGTTTTATTTCTAGGTCTTCACTTCTATTCCATTGATCAACGTGTCTGTCTCTGTACCAATACCATGCAGTTTTTATCACTATTGCTCTGTAGTACAGCTTCAGGTCAGGGATGGTGATTCCCTGAGTTGTTCTTTTATTGTTAAGAATTGTTTTCACTATTCTTGGTTTTTTGCCTTTCCAGATGAATTTGAGTATTGCCCTTTCCATACCTTTGAAAAATTGTGTTGGAATTTTGATAGGGATTGCATTGAATCTTTAGATTGCCTTTGGTAGGATGGCCATTTTTACTATGTTAATTCTGCCAATCCATGAGCATAGAGATCTCTCCATTTCTGAGATCTTCGATTTCTTTCTTGAGAGACTTGAAGTTATTGCCATACAGGTCTTTCACTTGTTTTTATGTTTTATATTATTTGTGGTTATTTTAAAGGGAATTGTTTCCCTAATTTCTTTCTTAGCCTGTTTATCTTTTGTATAAAGGAAGGCTATTGATTTCTTTGAATTAACTTTATATCCAGCCACTTCACTGAAGTTGCTGGTCATAGAGTTCTAGATTGGAAACAACGACACAAAGTAAAAACTGGAGCTGGAGAATTCAGTTCACCAGTAGCCATATTTAGCGACTCAATCTGCCTGTCTCTTGATCTCCAGGGTATCTGCCTCTTCTGTACCTTCACTCACTGCACATCTCGATGTAAATACATACATGCATACATACATACATACATAAACACATATATACATACATATACATACATACACACATGAAGGTAAAAAACACCCATTGATTTGATATTTCTCATCATAAATTAGGGCCCCTGGTATAAAAATTTCCTATTATATTTAAAGGATTATTCCAAGGGAAGGAGAAATTTATATTTACACATTTACACAATTGTTTTTAATAAGTATATATAAGTAATATATTATAACATTTTATACATCCTTATAGCTATCTTTTTCCCAGCATCATTTTTTATTGAATATTTCCCTTACTTATATTTCAAATGTTTTACCTGTTCCAGATTGCTCCTTTCAAAACTCCCTATTCCCTCTTCTCCCTACCTTTATGAGGGTGCTCCTCAACCCAACCACTCACTCCCGTCTTCTCCCCCTGGCATTCCCCTACACTGGGGCATCGAACAATTGTTAAAAGAAGTTTCTTTCATCCAAAAGCTAAATATGAAATGTTGATTTTTCCAGACAAAGCAAAAATAATAGTAAAAAAAAATCACAGTATCCCATGAGCATTCGCATCCATGTGCACTTACCACCAGACACACACAAATACACATAATTTTAAAAACAAAGTCTTTAGAAATCCTTTTGGCATTTACCATTTTGTTGAAATAGTTATAATCATTACCATGTTTCTTTAAAGCTGTAATCTATTCATAGTTCTACATAGTCGACCTTATATTTTCCATAAGTATGTTTCTATCTGTGGTAGAGGTACATTTGGTTCAGTTTACAATTAGACTTATCACAAGTTCATAAATCTCAGAACATATTCACAATGAGAATCTTACCATCTCTTCTGACTCTGGTGGCAAAAAAGGGAAACTCTGTTATGGCTCTTAGTAAGTAGGAGAGGGCTGTGTTAGCTGGGTGTCTTAGTCAGGGTTTTCTAGAGTCACAGAATTTATGGTAGTCTCTATGTAGTAAAGGGATTTATTGATGACTTACAGTTTGTAGTCCAACTCCCAACAATCAACTCCCAACAACAGTTGCGGCATCAGCTGTGAATAGAAGTCCAAGAATCCAGCAATTGCTCAGTCCCACAAGGCAAGCAGGTGAAGCAGAGAGAGCCTTCCTTCTTCCAATGTCCTTATATAGGTCTCCAGCAAAAAGTGTGGCCCAGGTTAAAGGTGTGTGCCACCACACCTTTAACCCCAGATGACCTTGCTTGAACTCGTAGATCTTCCAGTCTTAATCTTCTAGGATTCATAGCCTATGCCACCACACCTTTAATCTCAGATGATCTTGAACTCATAGAGCTTTCTATGTTAATTCTCTGGGATTCACAGTCACTATTCCTCAAAGTCTCCATGCCAAGATTCAGGTCAGAAACTTGTATCTCTTAGCCTCCAGATTAGGGCCACAGGTAAACCTTCTAATTCTGGATTGTAGTTCATTTCAGACATAGTCAAGTTGACAACCAGAAATAGCTACTACACTGGGTGTGGGGTCATAAAGCACAACTCTGTAAATTACTGAAGACATTTTGGAATCGAATGGTTCTGCAAGGGCAGCACTTGTGAAGAACTAGCCACGTTCAATCTTTAGACTGTTTTGCTGATTCTTTGCTTAAATTTTATAAAACAAGCTTTTGAAATATCTCTAATGCTTAATTCCCATTCCTACTCAGATGGAGTGAGAACATATTTGAACAGAGGCAAGGGACATGCAATTAATTTCCCTCCCTAAAATTGTGTGAAATGTATATCTCCACGAACAAGGGCTACTTAAGAAAAAAACTCTGACAAGCAGGATTATTCCATTTTCATGTATTGTTGTTGAGGCTCAGTGTTAGTGTATATCTCCAAATCCCAAAGAATTCAGCAGAGGTGACAAGCTGTATGTCCCAGGTAACACAGCAAATATGGAGCTCCTGCATTTTACGTCCACAAGTAGACATTACAGGTTTTCAATTCTAGGGAGTGTAAAGAGCTGAAAGTAGGTATGTGTTTTTAAAATAATCAAATATGTTCAGTGCAACTTCTTATATTGATCAAATAGATGTAGCTAAAGTAAGTAGGATTCTTAGCACAGGCAGTCCAACTTCAGCATATTATAAGGCATCTTTCACTGAGATAATTTTCTGTTTTACTCTGCAGATGTCATCCATGTATGGGCTGTTGACACTTTCATTACTGGTAGAAATTCTTGATCTCTTAAATCTGTGAGATGATGCACAATGGTTTATTTATAGTTTATTAACTTTTGGACATTCTAACATATGTGTGAATATCTTCTATAAAATTCTCCCTAAATACAAGGCAAGGCATTGTTACATTTGGTATAATGATTCTCCCACTCAGAATAACTGAAGGAAGGTCACAGTCAGCCTTGACTTTGTTAACTCATGATTCTTTGGAACCATGAATGGTCTGGTTAATAAGCATTCCCATTTGAGACTTAGTTTTATGGCTATGGTGTCCATTTGTACTGTCTTTTTTCTTTGTTGTTGTTGTTGTTGTTGTTGTTGTTGTTGTTGTTGTTGTTCTTCTTCTTCTTCTTCTTCTTCTTCTTCTTCTTCTTCTTCTTCTTCTTCTTCTTCTTCTTCTTCTTCTT
>JADRCD010236264.1:13319-26717 GCA_019843815.1 Montemys delectorum | reverse complement strand
GGGAAGAAATGAAAAGACTAGATGCTGCTTCACTTGAGAGTAAAGAGCACTTGTGTCCTTTATTCACTCCTAAGAGGGAAGCTGATGCACTGTGGGGACGGGCAGCATGGCACCTCTGGGACATTGTTTTAGACCACCAATCACAGTGTGTCTTCTCCCACCCACCTCCTGGCTTCTGCTAGGAGCTGGAAGCTAGCTGTACTGAGGATTCACAAGTCCTTTGCCACTAACACTGTCTCTGCACGGAGTTCAGTGACTCACATTTATTAATGAGTTTCTCCAAAGTCTATGTACCAGAACAAAAATATTTTAAATGTATTATATAAGAAGTCACTTCACAGCTCCTTAAGGGGACTGTCATAAGCACATAGAGTATAGATATTAATAAAAGCCATGCACACATCCCAGTAAACGGCAATGGGTAACATCTAATGTCACCAGGGGATGATGTCAGTGCCTCAACGTCATCAGTTTTTTTTTCCCAGTGAAGGAAGAAGGAAATGTGTCACTGTCAGTGCCTTCTAATACTTCTAATAATTCTACATCGGCTCACTGTGGAGGGGAGAGATCAAGTGAGTATGGGTTTGCATTTATTTCTGTTTTCTTTCTGTTTAAAATAAAACACGATGCCCTAATATGTTTTTAAAAAGAAAATTCCAAAAACAGTATCAATAGCAAAGAGATTAACTCACATTGATATATATTTCAATATCCTATCGGGTTTTTGTTGTTGTTGCTGCTGCTGCTGTTGTTGTTGTTGTTCTTCCTGTGTGTCTTAGTTCCCAGTTCTTTCGAATAATCCCAGACTACAACTTTGGTAACTGTTCCTTTACTTCTACATTGCCCATGTGATGGGAAACTCCCGACATTCTCAGCTTTACGGTCAGAACCCAGAATTTCGAAGAAATTTCTCCTTTACAGCAGAGATTGAAGGGTCTGGCAAAGTGTCCACTCATCTATCAGAATTACTTTTTGAAATTATCAGAAGGGAAAACATGAGGTGCCCAAGAAAACATTCACATTTAAAGTAGCAATATTTCTGGTTCAGAGCAAGCACAGGGGGCTAGACCCATAGCTCAAGTGGTTCAGAGTATGTGCTGCTCCTTACAGAGAAATGGCATTCAGTTCCCAAGTACCCACATGGCCGTTCACAACCAGCTATAACTCCAGTTCAAGGGAGATCCAATACCCTCTTCTGACCTCTCCCAGCACCAAGCCCTCTAAAACATGTACAGCTAAAACACTCCCACATAAAGTATAAATCTAACAAAAGATCCTTTTTAAATTACTGGACACAGGATGACTAATCTAGAAGGTTAGCCAGTAGATATCTTGGGTTAACTGAATTATGTGACCACATAGTGCTAGATGCCATAGCTAAGGAGCCACATTCTCTGTCATGCTGGCCTCTACATTTCTGAATGAATTAAAAGGTTTCCAACCAGCTTCCTCTCCAGCACAGGAAATCCTGTTTTACCAGCTGGTAATCAAACATCACGAAAACCAGGCTTTGCATCTGTCCCCGGGAAAGACTGACATTAGCTCTATGACCCAGGGAGTTCTTCCTCCTCCCCCACCCCCACCAAATGTGGAGTAAGCTTGGGTTGAACACAGGATTGGCATAAACTGAGCTCAGCATTTTTATCACAGTGAAGCAGCTGAGCTAAGAGTGTCAGCTGCCGCCCCGACACACTCAAGCCATGTATTTCCTGAGTGTTTGAGACATATTCAGCTTCCAGTGAGTAGATCTTTTGTTCTCTCTCTCTCTCTCTCTCTCTCTCTCTCTCTCTCTCTCTCTCTCTCTCTCTCTCTATCCATCTATCTATCTGACTTCTATATTAATATCTTCAAGTATCTTTGGAGAAGGAAAATGGATTTTCCTCTCCCCAAATCCAAATGCTAAGCATAAGCAAACTGAAATTCCCAGGAGATCTGTGTTGGTTAACTATGTCCTCAAGTTAAGCCTCTGAATGTAGACACCTGGAAATGCAATTAAATAAAATCTACTGCAGAAAACATTGAATGAAGTGGCAAAGCATCACAATTTTAATAGGACTGTGGGGAATCACTGCTAGTTTAAGACACATTGGAAATAGTAGGTCATGGAAACTAAATGTGCTACCAAAGGGATTCTCCAGAGCACATATGAGTTCCTGCGTAAATAGAAGGCTCTGAATTCCTTTGAAGAGAGTTTGTTTTCCTGTCATAGACCATGCACAGATCTCACTGATAAAAGTAAAAGCGTCTTTTTGTTCTAAATAACCAAGCCATTATATCACGGGAGAAGTAGAGCTACTGGAGGAGACATCCACACGGTGTTCCCCTAAGTGATGCTGCAGTTTGGAGGCTTCTCTCTTATAGTCATCCCACTACATCCATAAGTCTTAGGCTAGCACACACAGGTGCCCAATTCCCAAAGAAAAGTAAATGTCTCCATATCTGTAGCTATAGGAAGCAACTCCAAACAAGCACATATGCTCTAGCAAGAAGCTTTCGGGTACTAAGATCTTTCATTTTGAAACAGAAAGTCAGAATCTGGACATGATGGCACAGACCTCAAAAACCAGGCATTCGGGTGGCTGAAGCAGGAGGATCACCCATGAGTTTAAGGATAGCTTGGCCTATGTAGTTAGGGTCTACTCTTGTCCAAACTTGTCTGGAACTGTCTCAAGAATGAATGAATGAATGAATGAATGAATGAATGAATGAATGAATGTGGAAAATCTGGCATTGTCAGCATGCAAAATTCAAGTGTGTCATTTACATTTAAAAGAATTATTAGTAATTTAGCACTATGCTTTCCTTCCCAATATTAATTAAGATCTCCCTTTTTCAAGTATTGGATTTTTTGCACATGTATGTTTTGCCTGCATGTATGTATGTGCACCATATGCATGCAATACCCACATAGGTCAGAAGAGGGTGTTGGAGGCCCTGAAAATGGAGTTACAGGCAGTTATGAGCAGTCATTTGAGTGCTGGGAACCAATTCCAGGTTCCCTGTACAAGAACAGCCAGCACTCTTACCCACTGAGCCACCTCTCTAATTCCTACACCCCAATCATGAGAGGTAGGACCAGGAGAAGAGCCGGTGGTCCAGAACACTGACACTCACAAGTGTCCCCTGAAACACTTCTGGGCTGTGTTTCTGGACACTGCATTCTGTGATCAAATAACAATTTGAGAATCAAATCCATGAAGAAGTATTTCCTCTATGAATTTGGTCACAGAACTAAGATTCCCCGAGTTTAACTGTAGACACTCCCATTAAAGTAATTCCAAATTAACAACAGAGTCTGCAACATTTAGGAACAGCCTGGGACATGCTATTTTAAACAAACAAACAAAAAAAAACATAGAACAGTAGTTTATACATAGATTGCTTCTTATCTACACACATGAGCTTTCTTTGCCACACACAGAGTGTTAAACAAAAATAGAGCCAATGCTGGACATTTGGAGATGTCCCATAGACAATCTAGGCTTCTGGACACTGCATCCCTACAGTTATAACTAGCTTAGGCTTTAGCAATAGGCTTAGGTCCCTTGGAGTCTACACTGTGCTTCTTATAACGCAACCTCACACCCAAAGCCTTCACGTGGAGGCATTACCTGCCTGCTTCTTTTAAGACTTGAGTCCAGGACAGGAAACTCAAATAATGACATGCCACCTGAGTTATCAAGTGTAGCCATGTGAGAAAGCCCATCTACAGAAGAACTCAAGTCTCCTGATGCCATACCTCCCGTCTCTGGGTGCTCAAAATCTATACCTGGGCTTTCTACTTCCAGGCAATTATTCATCTAGAATATTCTGTGGAATGTTCTACATACTACAAATAGATATTATGCATGGTTGTTATTTGAACCACCATTGAATTATTATTCCATTATTAACAAGAATTAATGGAGCACATACTGTATTCAGGAAGTAGGCCTTATATAAGGCTAATAGGTCACGTGACCTCTATAGCACCTCAGGATCCTATGCCCCACTCCCCACTCCTTCATCTATGGATGAGAAATGACAAGCTCATCAGGAGTGTGTGAGGAAGGGCGGGCTTAACTGTTGCGGCACTCTGAAGCATAAGTCTGATTAAAAACAAACCTGGACCAAGCTACGGAAATGGCTATGCAAGCAAGCATGAGGACCTGCGTGTGTTCTGGTCCCTAGATCCCATGGGAAAAGCCTGGTATAGCAGCATTCCTGTCACACCAGGGTGGGGAGACAGAGGCAGCTAGATTCTGGGGCTTACTGGCCAGCCAGCCTAAGCTGAGCTGGTTGAGTTACAGGTTCACTGAGAGGACTTATATCAGAAAAATTTTTAAAAATAAATAAATTTTTAAAAAATGGAGAAAGAGCTGAGGCGGACATCCGACCTAAAGAGTCAAATCTAGCTAAGTGCTACTACACTGGATTGCACAGGGCCCAAAAGTTCCCTAACCTATTCAAGCACACTTTCTGTAACTCATGAAATATATTTTCTCTGAGGGCTTGATAACTTCTGTATGGGATATGCTACTGATCACAGAGAAAGCCTCTACTCTTTGTCTGAACATCGGCTTTTTAAAAACACTCGTTATCTAAGAATATCTTTAAAAGAAGAGAGAATGTGGGAGTCCAGTAAGCACTGAATAAATGTGGACGTCGAGGAACAAACGGCTGTTTCCTAACATATAAGAGACTCCACTGTAATGTCAGATGTATTTGCATTAACAAAGTCCTAAAGAAGAATGGCTATCAAGATACACAGAAATATTCACATATATGTATGTATATATGAATATTTCACACACACACACACACACACACACACTGCTGCAGACCAATGTGCAGGGCCAAAGTCACATCGTGGGTGACTGTCCTAGTCAGGGTTACTATGGCTGTGATGAAACACCATGAACAAAGCAGCTTGGGGAGGAGAGGGTTTATTGGGCTCACACTTCCACATCACACAAAGTTCATCATCAAAGGAACTCAGGACAGGAACTCAAGCAGGGCAGGAACCCGAAAGAAGGAGCTGATGCAGAGGCCATGTGCTGTTTACTGGCTTATTCCCCATGGCCTCCTCAGCCTGCTTTCTCACAGAACCCAGGACAACCAGACCAAGGTGACCCCACAATGGGATGAGACCCTCTATAGCAATCACTAAAGACATCGTGCCATGGGCCTGCCTCCAACTGCTCCTATGGAGACATCTTCCCAACTGAGGCCCCCTCCTTTCTGAGGAATACTTTGTGTCAAGTTGACATAAACCTAGCCAGAGCAATGCCTTCCATGGGGCTTCTTTTCTGTAGAATGAGGAGGAGGGATAGCTATTCACTGATAGACATTTTCATCTGTCAGATTCTATTCGTCAGCTATGTCACAGGCATAAACCTTTTAAACTTAATAACTGGCACTAGGAAAACTCAGAAATAAGAACTCATGCCCAGAGGTTTTATTCTTTCTTGTTCCTGAAGTCCTTGTTGCTTACTGGGGTACTATTACAGAAATGTGCACTTCTGTACTGTTAGCCAGAGACGTTCCCTGCTGTCTGTCACCTTCCAAATGCTCTAAGCTCTATATGGTCAAGCCTGAGTTTCTTATGATAATATATACAAGACTATTCTCAGATCTCTGTTTTCCATATTCATTTACTTCAGCTTGAAACAGAAGCCCCATTTAAGCTCAAACGATACACCATTTTTTAAAAAAAAAACTTAATATATATACCATGCATTTTTTTTAATAGGCTAAGTAGTGTCTGAATGGGGAGAGGGGCACACCAAAAAACAGCACATTCACAGTGAAAATATTGTTCACTTTGAATGACTGGATTCACTTAGCAATAGTTTAGGTGGGTAGCAAAGACTCCCAAAGATTCTAATTTTATGCCAGGATTTCCTGTATTGCTCTTCAAAATACCTGCCGCATAACTGGCAGCTGACTCCTCCTCAGATGGCATGCAATCAAGGAAAATAATGGGACACGGCAAACAACTTCAAAGCCTCGACACCACTTACCTTAATAATATATAATTGCTGCAATTTCTTTTAGCACAGTACTTTTAATTAAATGCGTTAAATTCTCAACCTACCAACTTATTTTCTGCCACAGGCAGCCATTTTGCTCTCGGAACTGAAGCATGTAGAATGTGCCCCCTTTTTAAAAACAAAAACAAAAAAGCAAAAAACAAAAAAACCATGCCTCCTTTCAACCCCCTTTCCTGAAATGGTGGCCCAAACCTTCAGACAGAGTAAGCTGTAGGTTTATATAATCCCCTAAAGAGTACACTGTGGTTTTTTTAAAAAATCTAGTGTGATAAAAATTCCATACCCATAAGAAGCAAGACCACCACGGGAAGGGCTTGGGAGGGCAGGTGAGAACGCACGTTTAGGAGCACGTATCAAAAGACACACCTTTAAGAACTCTGGACGATAAAGAAAGGTAAACATTTGATTCAACAGGCCTGCAAGCCCATCAATCCAAGAGCCTGAGGCAGGAGGATTATAAATTAAAGGCCAGCCTAGGAACCTTAGACCTTACCTCAAAGGAAAAAGGAAAAGGGGGACCTGGAGCTTTGGCTCTGGTAAAGAATTTGTCTCATGTGTAGAAAGCTTTGGGTTCAATCCCCAGCACTGCAATAATAATAATAAGCAAAAGATAAAAATAAAAAAAGAAAGAAAGAAGAAAAACCAATATGATAGCTTAAAAGAATTTGTCTAGAATACTTTTCTAGTAAATTTCATAATAAAATCAGTAAAAATTTTGCGACATAACACTAATTCAGTATTGTATGGATTGTGACTCATTTTAATAGCAGACCTCTATTCATCCTTTTGGAAGTTTATACAATGTATTTTGATCAGATCCAAGCCCCAGTGTCTTAGCCTTATTCCCACCTTCCTACCCAACCCCCCCCCCCCCACACACACACACACATCACTTCAGGAGCTGTTTTCACTAGCCATATTAAAGAGTAAGCAATAGAATTCAGATATGCGATAACCACCACCACCACCAGGACTAAAAACTATTACTGCCTGGTTGGCACTGAAGCTCGGGGCTTGAAGTAAGGAGGGAAGGAGCAGTTATTTTCTCATTATATGGTTATTTACTTTACTATCAGATTATGCTGAGGAGAAGCTGTAGTTGATAAACTGTCTTGCAGGCATGTGAAGACCCATGTTCAATCCTTAGCATCCATGTAAAAAGCCAAACATGCAGCACTAAATGGAATATCAACACCACACCCCTCCTGCCAAGGCTCGGGTGGGGATCACTGTGATCAATTAGAAGATTTGAAGGGCTTGGAATGATTGCCAAGAGGTATAGAAGACAGAAGATGAGGATGACTGTGGCAAAAGGAATGTTTTCCAGACATACAGGGTAGTCACACACAGGAACTCACAGCAGCTGAGACTGGCCAGGTGCACAAGATCAAGTCTGCATCGGGAGTGGCGATCTTGATGTCCTACTCTGACTGGCTGAAGAGTTATCAGCAACTGATGGTTTCTGGGAGGAAGACCCTCATAGCCCCTCAAAGGCTACCTATGCTCCAGCAGATGGCCTTACGCCCATGTATGCGTGGGTAGCACCAAAAGACTTAGTGTTAGCTTGTTTGTTTGTAAGATATAAGCAATTAGGAGTGAAGAGTGGTTAGAGGAGGAGTTGGAAGGGGGAGGGAATGGGGGCTGGATTTTATTAAAATGCACTATATATATGTATATACATTCACACACACATATAGAATTCTTAACTAAATTAAAACAAACAAAAGCTGTTCATAATAATAACACACACAATTCCCGTGCGGAGGGGACAGGCAGATTCCCTAGAGCTCTCTGGCCACCTGGCTGCCATTGAAAGATCTAGGCTGGTGAAAGAGCTTGTCTCAAAAAAAAAATTTTTTTTAAGTTGGACAGTACCTGATGAATGGCACCACAGATTGAACTCTGGCCTCTACACATGGGTACACACATGAACACTCACACAAAAACACACTTGCACCTGAGTATATACAAAAAATTATGTGCATGTATTATTTTGATAATAATGTTTTTGTTCAGTGCCATGTTGAATTTGGGGAAAGAGTGTCTATCAGACTTCCTGGAATAGACTTCTTCCTATAACTTCCTTGGCTCTGGCTGACAGTTTTCAAGGTAGGGTACAGGTTCCTTCTACTGCCAACACTTGCTTCACTTTTCATGAATCTATTATTATGCTCCAAATATTAACAATCTATTAATGAGTTTAATAAGTTCAACATCTATCCCCTCCACAGAAATTCAAAACGAAGAGACTCACTACATATCAAAGAGCTACGCTAATCCCACTCCACTATAAACCAATCTGTACTGGAAAAGAAAAGTGGGCCGGACACAATCAGATGCAAAAGAAGAGTTCATCAGCTTTGAGGTGGGTCCCAAAAAACTTCATTAGAAAGGAGAGAGGGGGCTAGGGAGGTGGCTCAGAGGTTAAGAGCACTGACTGCTCTTCCGGAGGTCCTGAGTTCAATTCCCAGCAACCACAAGGTGGCTCACAACCATCTGTAATGGGATCTGATGCCCTCTTCTGGTGTATCTGAAGACAGTGGCAGTGTACTTATATAAAACAAACAAATAAATCTTTAAAATTTAAAGAAAGAAAAAATAAGGCAGAGAGGGGCCCGATGGCCACATAGCTTGGAGATGGCGAGGAAGAGGGGACAAGAGGCCCAGCTCTCTGGAGCAGAGCCAACAAATGGGACAGAGGAGCAGCTGTGATAAGCACTTCCCACTGCTCTTTAGCCCAACAGGGCCAGTGTCCTCTGCTAGCCGCTCTGGGGTGGAGGTGAAGGGCACAGGATTTGACTGTCAGGATGTCTGTGAGGCATACCAAAGTGCGGATAAGAAACCCAAACCTTGCATGTGAAAGCAGAAAAGAACCAGCTGGTGAGACCTGGCTCCCTGGCGAAGGAAGGGCTTCTGTCAAGTAAAAAGCAGCAGGTTGTTACAACCCTGTGGGCCTAGCAATATGCTTTGCCCTATCCTAGCAAGGGAGCTCAGAGCTCCTTCTAGAAAAGGCTGAGTCTGAGGGCGGGGGACACTAGGTGGAAACCAAGATCTAAGGCAGGGTTTGTGAAGATTTTGTGAAGATCTTGTGTGAAAAGCTGGGAATGCTTAAAATGTATCCAGTTCTCCATAGCCGGTTCCCACCCAGGGGAAAATGTAACCAGTTCTCCACAGGGCCCCCTTGGAGGCAGCAAATGTTTGACCCTGCAGAAAGTCTAGAAGAGCACAGGTGCCTGCTGGGAGGGACTTTGTGTAGTGAAGGCTACTTGTAGCCACTCAGATCCGGTCTGCCTGCCTCTCCTTCATCCTAGCTGCAGCTGGCTGCTGTTGGGGACAAGGGAATAGAAGACACACCCTGGGCTTTAAGCACACACAGCTGAAATTTGCAGCCCTTTAAATAGCTCCAGTGTCAATGGTCAGCCACTATTCTGGCTTCCCTCAACCAAAAAGCCACAGTCTTTCAAATTAATATAGATTTTTTTTTTCTATTATGGAATTTAAATGTCTGCTACTGGGTCCTGAAGCAAGCAGCAGAGGGAAGGAGGGAAAATAGATGCCCTAAAGCAGTGTTTCTCAATATGGGGGTCTGACGACCTTTCAGGAGGGTGTAATATCAGATATCCTGCATGTAAGATATTTTACATTACAATTCATAACAGTAGCAAAGTTACAGTTGTGAAGTAACACTATAAAGTTACAGTGAGGAACTGTATTAAAGGAGGCTGAGAGCCACTGTCCTAAAGAGAAACTCATACCTGTGCGCTTCAGCTCATCTGCTAACTAGTGCACTCTCCCCTGGACCTTGGCCTCTTGCTTTGTCAACATTTGTTTTTCAGACGCAAACAGGCTCCTTCCCTCTGTTCATGGTCACACAGCTCTGCCTTCAGGTTCAGAGGGAAAGAGGTCTGGGAGGATCTGTGGCCCAAGAAGCAGATGCTGATGTGAGCCAGCAAATCTGAGAAGCATAAATCTGAGTCCGGAGTCATTTGGAGAGAGAATTGAGTGGGACAGAAACAATCAGGAAGAATTGTCAAGTCAGGAACTAGCAATTAAAGCCAATGAAGAATGGGTCTCCAGGAAAGACTCAATGACCCATGGGTATTCTTATGCTTTTAATTTCAATTTCCTTCTACTTCAGAACTGTAGCATTTACCACATTTACTTATTCAGTAAATCTATAACGTGCCTGTGTGCCAGGCACAGGTTAGATGCTTAGATTAGACATGGCTTTCTGCTTCAAGGCAGACTTGTCAAGCACCACTGTCCTCACAGGGAAGATCCAGGATGGTGGTGGTCAGTTGTGCTCTCTGCCACCCTATCCGATCTGGGAACCCCCAGGCCACTAATGCTCTGCTCCTAGTGTAAGAGCTGCTGTATGATGCCCCACCATCTCTATCTAACACAGCAACTCTTTCCAAACTTGAATGGCACCACAGTTCCCAGCTCTGGGAGCAGCTGCTCCTGTGT
The DNA here is from genome assembly GCA_019843815.1 of Montemys delectorum. NCBI lineage: Eukaryota > Metazoa > Chordata > Mammalia > Rodentia > Muridae > Montemys > Montemys delectorum. The sequence continues at coordinate 16,218 of JADRCD010236264.1, read as the reverse complement.
GACTTATGACCTAGGCCAGAGAATTCTCACAAGAAGCACCACTTCCCAATCTGCTGGAGTAGAGGGGTGGGGCATCGGAGTCCAGGCCACAAGCACTCCCAGAAGAATTCTGGCAAGAGTTCAAAGCGTTCCTGCTGGACCGTCTGCGGAGTCTGCAGGGTGTAACATGTGAGCCTCCAGGACCACAAACATGGCTTTGTCTGTTGCATGTTCCTTCTTTACATGAACATGGGTGGGAGCCCTGACCACCCACTCAGTGCCTGGTCCTGGCCTGGGGACTGTGGTGCTACCACGACCACAGGATAGATATTCCCATCCCTCGTCCCTATGTGTACACTGAGGGGAACGCCTTCTAGACAGATAGAAGAGAATATGATCAGAGGAGGGCTATGGGCTCAAGGACCAAGAAACCAAAAGTCTAGGAAGAGAGACGGATAATGTGTAAGTACATTGTGTTTACCACCAGGCCTGTGGCTCAGGGACCTTCTCCATTCATGTCCCATCATGGGGGCCTGATGTTTTCTATGGTGTAGCACAGCTGGCCATAAAGATAGTAGGGACTTCGGGACAAGGAAGGTCTGACCATGATCTGAACTGTGGACCATGTGAAATGTTAGGGTTCTGCCACAGAATTTCTTAACTATATGAATTCCAGTCTTGGCATCCACCAATACCACTGGAAGGTAGTGGTGTGTACGGGGAGAGCTGATATACCAGCCACTTCAGTACATTCAGGCAATTGTTTTTTCTATTGGAAACTCCTTTCTACATTGGAAATAAATTCTAGTAAAACAGAAGCTTTTGTCATGTTTTATCCTGCTGTGGGAGAATGTGAAATTCCAGAATACCGGACGTGCTGGATGCAGCCAGCTCTGTGACGTGGTCTATCATGCTTTGTAATGAACCAAGCTTGGGAATAAAAAACAGGAGCCTTCAGGTTAAGATGACCTGGAGTCTAACTCTGTAACCAACTGTTGTTTCTGGAGGCAGAAACTAAATCCATAAGGACATGTAGAAAAGGCTACAGAAACCAAACAGTGTTGAGGGCGGCAGAAAACACCTCAGCCTCTCCACAGAGAACTTCACAGTCTCTGGAAAGCCAGTTCAAGATCTGCAGAAGTATGTCTGTAAAACTGAAGGCCTAACTCAGGGCATAGAGAAAAGATCACTGGAAAATGAGAAGATCAAGACCAGCAGACAAGAAAGGAGGCGGAAGTCAGCCAGGGCTACACAGGTTGGTGTGCATCTCTCCACCCAAAGCCAAAGGGGAGATCAAAACCCTCTAAGTAACATATCTAAAGATGACACAAAAGCTGATCGGATAGTTCACTATAAAATTATTCACACCGAACAAGCCTCATTGGAAGTGAGATCTTTAGGAGATAAAATGGCAGATCTCTGTCAGAACATTCTTGCAACATTACCTTCAAGTTCTAAAGTAGAAGAGTCATAGGGATGAAGGGCTGCACATCTTAAAAGGCCATCCATCCAGGAACCTTCAAAACAGGCTGGAGAAATGCCTGCTTGTCCCAAAGCAGGTTTAACAGTTGGAACAAAAGCTCACAATCACCTGAGCTCTGAGTGAGACATCTTGCTTCTAAGCATGACTCCTAAGCATCTGGTGACCCAGGGCACTGCAGGCAGCAGCTCCAGGGACTTAGACATTTGGTTCCACCACTTCTGACACAGGCAGGCCACATACCACATACTTGAGTCTCTCTTCTTGCCTCCCAGCTGTTTCTGTCCTTGTCCACTGTCAAATCCAAGGTCTCCAGATGACCTAAGCAGTGTTTTGTTGTTGTTGTTGTTTTTTCTTAAAGATTTCCTTTTCCTTCTGCTCCTCATCCACCACTACCAGACTCTCTCACTTCCTGCCCACCGGCTGACTCCACACCAACAAGTTCCTATCTTTATTTACCCTTCCTGTGGGGCTGGGCTCACCCTGGACAACTCCATATAGAATATGGGAGTTCTCGGCTACCTTCCCAGATCTTGGGGTCTCCACGTAACCCTACTGGTCAATGTCCTTAAGGAGAGCCCTTCAGTCACTTCCTGTCAATTCTTTTCTCCTGAAGGATTTGTGAGTTACTTCTCTTTACTAAACATACATGAAAGGAAGTTTTCTTCCTTTTTCTCAAATTACAACAGTATACATTTTAGACACGTCTTGGTGAAAAGAGGTTTAGATTATTTTCATTGTCATTATAGACCTAGAAAACAGAGTTGACTCATTTTAATTTGGATTAGCCAGAGCCTTTCCCTAAACCATACGTCATCTCTAGTATTTCATATCCTGTGACATTTAAAATAGTAAAAATGCTTCTTTCTACCAAATTCTTTGGTTTTCCCTGCCAAATTATTACTCATGGCATAGTATCAGGAGAAAGCTGAAAATTCAGCTGATTTTAAAAAAATCTTCAGGAGAGCTGGTAAGAGGGCTCACTGAAACTGAATGCAAGGTATCAGGAGCTTGCAGAATCATTAGAAAGTCAAAAGCACTTATGATGGTTTGTATTCGCTTGTCCAGGGAGTGGCACTATTAGAAGGTGTGGCCAAATGTTGAAGTAGGTGTGTCACTGTGGATGTTAGCTTTAAGACCCTCATCCTAACTGCTTAGAAGCTAGTATCTGCTAGCAGCCTTCAGATGAAGATGTAGAACTCAAGCTCCTCCTGCACCATGCCTGCCTGGATGCTGCCATGCTTCCACTTTGATGATAATGGACTGAACCTCTGAACCTGTAAGCCAGCCCCAATTAAATGTTGTCCTTATAAGAGTTGCCTTGGTCATGGTGACTCTTCACAGAATTAAAACCCTAACTAAGACACTGAATAGTCAGGCAGTGGTAGTGCAAGCCTTAAATCCCAGCACTTGGGAGGCAGAGGCAGGTGGATTTCTGAG
>JADRCD010236264.1:0-13219 GCA_019843815.1 Montemys delectorum | reverse complement strand
ACACACACACACACACACACACACACACACAATGAGAGAAAATAAACGAATGTAATTAAAAACAAAGCACAACTTTAAAAGATCTGCTGGAGGACCAGCAAGGTGGCTTGTGGGTAAAGTGTTGGCAACACAAACCTAACAATCTGACCTGCATTCAACCCCTGGAGGCTAAGTGGGGGGAAGACTCCTGAAGGTTTGTCTCTCACCTCTATACAAGAGCTGTGGCATGTGTAGCCCTACCACTCATCCTATGTGTGTGTATACTTTCAGTTTCTTAAGTATTTCTAATATTTCTTTAAAACCTACTGGAATGATGCAGGAATCAAAACCAACAGTACTACTGAACTAGGAAATGTAAAACTTTTGGCAACCTATGCACTCCATGTTTCTGACTATATGATGCGCTCCAAGTTCCTGACTATATGCATGCAAGGAAATGTCACAGGAGAAGCACGCTTGCTGAACAATGGGTAAGTCCTGGAGAGGGCTACCAAACTAGGGACACGTGCTGGCACTGCAGGTGTTCTTATGTGCTCAACAGCTCTGTAAGTGCAAAATGTCCCTTGCTTTTAGTTGGAATGGCTTTTAAAACATTTTACTTAGAAAGATGCCTGGTCACCAGAACAAGAACATTTGCTGTATGATTCTGGAGCCTACCAGCTGGGAGCCTTCCTTAGTCATCAGGGAAATGCAAATTAAAACAACCCTGAGATTCACACCAGTCAGTTTGGCTAAGATAAAAATCTCAGGTGACAAAAGATGCTGGTGAGATTGTGGAGAAATGTAGAGAATGTGTGAGGTTCATTGCTGGTGGGATTGCAAGCTGGTACAACCACTCTGGAAATCAGTGTGGCGGTTCCTCTAGAAATTGGACATAGTACTACCAGAGGATCCAGCTATATTACTCCTGGGCACATACCCAGAAGATGCTCCAACATGTAATAAGGATACATGCCCCACTCTGTTCATAGCAGCCTTATTTATAATAGCCAGAAGCTGGAAACAACCCAGACGTCCCTCAACAGAGGAATAGATACAGAAAATGTGGTACATCTACACAATGGAGTACTACTCAGCTATTAAAAACAATGAATTTATGAAATTCTTAGGGAAATGGATGGATTTGGAGAGTATCATCCTGAGATCACAAAAGAACACACATGGTATGCACTCTCTAATAAGTGGATAGTAGCCCAGAAGTCAGAATACCCAAAATATAATCCACAAACCACAAGAAACTCAAGAGGAAGGAAGACCAAAATGTGGATGCTTTGTTCCTTCTTAGAAGGGGGAACAAAATACCCATGGAAGGAATTGAGAGACAAACTATGGAGCAGAGACTGAAAGAAAGACAATCCAGAGACTGTTCCACCTGGGAATCCTTCCCATATTCAATCATCAAACCCAGACACTATTGTGGAAGTCAGCAAGTGCTGGCTGACAGGAGCCTGATAAAGCTGTCTCCTGAGAGGCTCTGACAGTGCCTGACAAATACAGAAGTAGAGACTCACAACCATCCATCGGACTGAGTACAGGGTCCCCAATGAAGGAGCTGAAGGGTTTGCAGCCCCTTATGATGAACAACAATATTAACTAACTAGTACCCTCAGAGCTCCCAGGGACTAAACCATCAACCAAAGAGTACACATGGTGGGACTCATGGCCCCAGCAGCATATGTAGCAGAGGATAGCCTAGTTAGTCATCAATGGGAAGAGAGGCCCTTGGTCCTGTGAAGGTTTATGCCCCAGTGTAGGGGAATGCCAGGGCCAGGAAGTGGGAGAGGGTGGGTTGGTGAGCAGGGGGAGGGGGAAGGCAACAGGGTTGGTTTTTTGTTTTTGTTTTTGTTTTTGTTTTTGGAGTATTAACCAGGAGAGGAGATATTATTTGAAATGTAAGTAAAGAAAATATCTAATGAAAAAAACAAAACAAAACAAAACAGGTTTTCTTCTCATTTTCTGGTGAAAAGATTTAGCATGGTAGATTACCTTTGTTGTTGTAACAGTGTGTAGGGTGAAGGGTGGCTTTGGGGATAGCCTGGGATGAGCAAAGGACCTCCAACACAGAAAGCAAGTGACGGTGACTCAATCCCAGCCTCTGAGAGCCCTGTTCCATCCTGTCACATAAAACCAAAGACACCTGGGGTAAAAGAAACAAGTCCGTATGGACTGACCCTAAATAGGAATAGCGGCTGGCAGACGGATCCACACACCCTGCTGGCAGGCGTGTGGCAAGCTATCGATCACTTGCTAAACCAGATCTGCCTGTCCCGGGCTGAAACTAGATTCCTGTTCGCTATCCCGACTCTACCACACTGGACTGCTGGTGTATCCGTGAAGTATTTATGAGTGGATCGAGCTGCCGCTGCCTGCTAACCTGTGAACTGAACTGCTGATTTCCAGACAGGCACAGACGGGAGTTGTGCCAAAGAATCTTTCTAAACAGGCCCACTCTGCACACCCCAACTCCTGTATCTACTATCTTTGGTGGGTGGTGGGCTAGCAGGTAGTTTAAAGCATTTAAGAACCATCATTAAAAATAAGGTTTGAAAAAATTAAAATTATACACCGCAGACTATCAGTTTATTTGAGGAAGACTTTTTTTTTTCTTTTTCAGATGCCTTTTATGATATAAATTAAATTCTAAAACTCTCTGATGGTCCCCTGACAGGTATCATTCGGTGTGTGTGTGTGTGTGTGTGTGTGTGTGTGTGTAGTAAAATAGCCATAGACGGTCAGTACACTACACCAACAATCATTTATATTCACGCAAACACTGCATATGTCCCAGCCCAGCCAAGCATCCGCACATCCTGCTGTCTATTCCACAAAACTACTATCTATAATCTCAAGAGCTCAATGGCCATGGATTTCAACTAACCTAAGGTGTGGCCTTGATAGTTTCCAGAGACTCAGTGTGACAATCCCTTGGGTGGTGGCACTATGCTGGCTGCTCTCCTGCAACACTGTCTGGCAGTCAGCAACAGAATTCGAGAGAAGAAAAAAACACTTTTCTTCCCAAAATACACAGCCCTTGTTTGGGCTATGGCACTGTAAAAGTGTTGACAGCAATGTGTTCTCCTGGAGTGACTCCCTTACCCTCCCCTCCCCCAGCCCAATCTGGCTATATTTTTGAGAGGGACCCTCACAAGCTGAAGAGCACGCTGATAAAGGATGCCCTGCTAGTGAGAGGCCTGGAAACCATCACCCCTCACTCACTCACACATCAACACCTTTTCAGGGCGTACCTAGGGTCTAGTCAAGGAGCCAAAAACAGGGTAAGGTATCCCCAATTCTTGCAAAGCCGCGGGTCTATGGGGGTGGCACAGAAGATAACGGCAGTAGAATCCAAGGCTTATCAGAGGTTATAGGAGATGCTTCCAGAGCTAAGAATGTAGTGGGGGGTGGTGGTGCAGGGGGAGGACCTGAGGTCTGCAGATCTGAATGCTCTGAGATATGGACTCTTAGTGCAGGAACCCATGGGATGCCCCGTGGACTAAGATGCTGCAACCCAGGGCCATCTTCATGTAGAACAAATAGCTAAGGCCTATTCTCCATAACTTCAGGTATCTCAAAACACATGGGCTGGCATTGTGGAGTATAGCTGACTGAACACAGTTTTGGAGAAGTGGGTCCTTTCACTTACAGCTGGTAACTCTACTAAAGACAGGACAACTTCATCTACTGAGTGGCTAACTCAATCCTGGGGAGACTAGTACAAACATATTACATGAATTCCCATGAACTTGCTTCCTGCCAGTGCTACAAGTGTGGCCCATGACCAGGACCAGCCAGCTAAGGAAATCAGAAAAATTGAGACTAAGGCTTCAGAAACCTTGTTTCTAGCGCAGCAAGATGGCTAAGTGAGTAGAGGCGCTCGCCTACAAGTTAATACGTGCGTTCTGAGTTCACAGTCAGTATTTCTGTGTTGTCAGGGGAGGAACAGCGCCCACAAGCTATCCTCTGACCTCCACGTGGGTACATAGACACACACAAGATGAATAAAGGTCAGAAAAAATATTTTTAAAAAGGAACCTTGTTAGGGGGGGTGTTGTGTGTTTTATTGGAAAAAACTAAGAGCTTGTGTACCTGAATATCTTTGCTCATTTAATTTTTGTATTAATTTGTAATCATTGTAATACAATTGTATTGATTATTTTAAATTTGTAATTAATTCTGTAAAACTAATTAATGTTTGTAATAAATTTGGTATTGATTACAATTGTAAAAGTTGTATTAATTAATTTTTACTATAGTTTATGGAAACATCAGACTCTAACAATTAAAGAAAAAAATCCACCACAGTCTAAAAGGCACAACTCAAAATAATTGTTAGTATATAAGCACATAGAAATGTACCTTCCCCTCTAAAACAAGTAAGACTCAGACTGGTTGGGTGTGTCACCTAGCATTCGGGAGCCTCTAGGGCCCATCTCCCACAAGACAAACCATACCTGAAATCTCAGCAAGTATTAGAGGCAGAAGAATCAGAAGTTCAAGGTCATCCTCAGAGAGGCAGTGAATTCCATGCTAGCCAGGGATACATGAGACCCTGTCTACATAATTTACATTAACTTCTTTTAAAGAAAACAAAACAAAACAAAACAAAAAGCAATAAAGTGTTTTTAAACAGACATCAAGCCGATTCTCACTCCAGGTTATTTTGTTCTGTTTTATTTGGCTTGAGAAAGGGTCTTCCCACGTGCTTGGGCTGGCCTTCAATTTATAACAATCCTCACACTTCAGTCTCACAAGTGCTGGGATCCCAGGTGTGTGCCAGCATGCCCAGAGGCCTCCTGGGAGTTTCTAGACCTACAGTTGATTGGGTTCATCTGATTCAGGAGCTAAGCTCGGTACTTTAAATGAACAGAGGAGCCAAATAACACAGTTACGATGCTGGGGACAAGAATTAATCATCAACTTTAAAAGGGATATGCTGACATGCTCAGGGGATCAGTAAGCTGGAGTCTGTTTCCACAAAAATAGGCCTTACTATAACATGGCCACCGTCTAATTACATATCATGTACTCCTGGTCTTGACAATAGTGTTTGACTGGTTGTGTCAGAGAGTAGCCAACAAGTCTTCAAGTATTGGCTCCTTGTCTCTTCCCAGAGTTTGTGGGCTCCTGCTTTACATGGAAGCCCTGACAGCCACATCAATGGGCCTATCACACTGCGATTTCAGGACAGAGCAAATTTCTGACCTTGTTACAGCAAGATGGAGAGAGCCTGGTCACACTCTGGATGCTTTCTTGTCCACTTCCAAAATCGGGGCCTGGTGAGTGGCCCTAGTACCTTGGAGTTGGCCTCTTAGCCACACAACGGCATCGAGGCCCTGAGGCTTTAATGAATGACCAAAGCTTCCCTGACCACTGTATACTAGGGCTTGGCTTCTACAGTGACCCAAAGCTCACCCTCCCAGGAGCCTTTAAGAAGTCACCAGGTAAAACTACCACTGTCTACCTGAATTGACTTCAAGGGAAGGTGTTTTTTTAAAACTCTACACCCAGTTTTTATGAAATGACAATTTCTTTTTTAATATCATAGGGAATCCAAAGGAAGTAACCAGAGGATGGGAATGCCACTGGTACTTCTGAGAACAAGGCTGCATCTGTTCTATAACCTACTTAGGTGAATGAGTCCTGTGTCCACTTTAACAAAGAACGGGGAGGGAAAAATAATGACTGAGACTCATCTCAGTTACAGGCTGTTTTTTTTTGTTTGTTTGTTTTGTTTTGTTTTTGGAAATCTAATAGAAACTGTATTTTCCCATTACATTATATTCTCTGGGACAACAAGCATATCCTTCTAATAGGGGAAGGAAATGCCTTTAATACCTTTTCATGGGGTTACATTTGCAAAACAGAAAACAGCAAGACAAAGTTTCCTAACATATGCCCTCGCGCACACACATACTCGCACACACACCATACACACACACACACACACACATACATAATCGCACACACATCATACACACACACACATACATACTCGCACACACACCATACACACACACACCATACACACACACACATACTCACACACACCATACACACATACACATACACACACACACACACCATACACACATACACACACACACACACCATACACACACACACAAATAAGTACAGATTACAAAACTAAAAAGGCATCTTCCCACACCTTACTTTCCTTCAAGAAGAGCCATTCAATTTGAAAGTCTGGTTCGTATATAAACAAATAGCAAAGATTCAATAAGAATACCCAAGCAGGAGCCAGGCGGTGGTGGCGCATGCCTTTAATCCCAGCACTTGGGAGGCAGAGGCAGGCAGACTTCTGAGTTCGAGGTCAGCCTGGTCTACAGAGTGAGTTCCAGGACAGCCAGAGCTACACAGAGAAACCCTGAGAAACCCTGTCTCGAAAAAAACCAAAAAAGAAAAAAAAAAGAAGAAGACTACCCAAGGAGGGCTGGCAAGCTGTTCAGTGGTAAAGGCACTTGCTGCCAAGCCTCAAGACCTGGGTTTGGAACCCACATGGTGAATGGAGAAAGCTAACACCCTCAAGTTGTCCTCTGACCTCCACACATGCACATATACACGCAATAAAATAAAGGAATAAATATAAATTTTAAAAACATCTATATTAGTTTGTTTTCTGTTGCCAGGATAAAACATGGACCAAAACAATCTGGGGAGGAAAGGGTTTATGACTTACAAGTTGCAGTACATCATCACTCAGGAAAGCCAGGGCAGGAACCCATGGCAGAAAGCTGAAACAGAGACCTTGTTATAGCAAGGTAATTCCACAGAGGAACATCTGTCTTTCTGAGCTGCTTTCTTTTCTTTCTTTCTTTCTTTCTTTCTTTCTTTCTTTTTTTTTTTTTTTTTTTTTTTTTTTGGTTTTTTCGAGACAGGGTTTCTCTGTGTAGCCCTGGCTGTCCTAGAACTCACTCTGTAGACCAGGCTGGCCTTGAACTCAGAGATCCTCCTGCCTCTGCCTCCCAAGTGCCTGAGCCTGCTTTCTTATAAAACTCAAGTCCACCTGACCATGGGCGGCCCATCATCCACTGGGGGATAGACTCTCCCACATGAACCATTAATTGAGAAAATGCCAAAGAGACATGCCGGGTGGCCAATCTGCTGAGGCAATCCCTCAGTTGAAGTGATTCTTTCAAAGGTGATTCTTGTTCGTGTTTTGGGTCAACAAGAGAAAACCTAACCTTTGCAGTATCCAAGCAGATAAGGGTACAGTTGACCAAAATGGGGCGAGGTATTCTAAGAATGTAGTTAAATTGTACCTGGTTCTAAAAAGCTCACATTGCTCCAGCTGGTGATATATTTTTGCACAAAGACATTCTAAATCACACTTGTCTTTGAAGTTTCTCGTTTGTTTGTTTGTTTTTTCGTACATCCTGCTTCTTGTCAGAGGAGTCCGGTCTGAGGAGACCCCTGTCCCACAGGACGTGAACTACTACTACTGCTAACTGGTAGAAGTGTCTGGAATTCACAGTCTTTACACATAATTCTTCTCTGTTAAAGGGGTTCAGCCTTTTTGGAAGCCGAGTTCCATAAACACTGTAATTTTACCATTAAACATATTTACGGGGTCATAAATATGCAAATCTTGTAATAAAGATAGCACAAGTGACTGATAAATGCAATTCACATTCATTTACAGGAGGATCGTGGGATATGCCAAACGCTGCTTCCCACAACAGGCTCCAAGCCTCTGATTGCATTAAGTTCCTGATTATTCTCTCCTATCCCAAGATGGTTCCTCACATGTTCTGAGACGCCACAGATTGCTATGAAAAGGATTCGAGGGTCTTGTAGAGGGCACAGCCCGAGGCTTCCTGATACTACCTTCCCCCAAATGCCCAGTCTTACGTTGCACTTGAAATTGGTTTTGAGTATATATATGAGTGTGTGTGTGTGTGTGTGTGTGTGTGTGTGTGCGTGTATCTTCGTCCCATGTCTTCGTCCTTCTGGTTTAGCTCTATAAAATGAGAGACCTTTATAACAAGGCTCTTCTAAAACTTTATGGTGGTTTCTGTGTAAATACACCCACATTTCTTTCCAGAAGCAATGTTTTGCTCCACTTCTCATGACTGAAACTTACTCTGCAGAGCTGTCTCAGAGAGACACAGTAAACACCATGGTTGTGTTTTAAACAAGAACTACTTCTGTCAGCACATTACTTTCATTAAGGGAATTTTTATCATTTGGTTTTGTAAACAGCAGCTGGCAATGTCTACTGAATTTTGTACTTTGTCAGTTATCAGAGAGCCTTAGGAGGCAATGACATACAAGTAAGAAACTTCAGACAATGCAGAGGTTTAAAGTCAACCGTAGACTTTAACTACGTCTTTTCAGAGGACTTTGGGTTCTTCTATTATCCTGCCCAAATACCTTTTTAGACTACTACAAGTACGCATACTCTTGCTTAAAGACCTAACTTTAAAAACAGAGTGTCTGGGGTACCTCTGCCATAATCTTAGGGTACTCTTATTCTAAAACATGAGAATTCCAACTTTAAAAAAAAATTAAAGAAATAACAGTACTCTTGTACATATATGCAAAAGAAAAAAAACCCAAACCATAAACACACCACACACACACACACACACACACACACACGCACACGCACACATTTCTGGTTCAACAATATACTATTTAAAACCATAAAATCTCCTTATTTACACCCACTCAGCATCGATAGCACAAATTCCCACCCGGGGGCAGCCAATGCCCCAGCAGCTCTCTCACTGGTGACCTTCCTGCTAAGAGACTGAAATCCGAGGAATCTGATCTTTTCGGGTTGAAACAAATATTGACTGAGCACTTACTACTTGCTCAGTGCCCTGCTCAATACTGAAGCTGGTGTGTGTATATGGCAGATAGGATCTTTAAGAACCAGAGTCTATGGAGAACAGAGATTAAACAAAGTAGTTACACAAATAATTACAGTTTAGAGTGGGTTTAAGAACGTCTTCCTTATTGTAAAGTAATGCTGCTATGGCAACTGATAAAACACGTATCTGAGAGGTCAGCCAGAGGTGGGGTTACCTCCGACACAGTGTATTTCACATTCACGAATACAGTAGGACACACTTGTTTCAGAAACTACAAGAGTGTTTGCTAACCATTCTTTTTTTTTTTTTCAAGACAGGGTTTCTCTGTGTAGCCCTGGCTGTCCTGGAACTCACTCTGTAGACGAGGCTAGCCTCAAACTCAGAGATCCACCTGCCTCTGCTTCCCAAGTGCTAGGATTAAAGGTGTGCACCACCACTGCCTGGTGATAACCATTTTTTAATTGACCATTCTTTCCTCCCAGAAATAGTGATTACAATATTTGGATTTATATTTTTGTTATTCATTGGATTCCCCCCATGTAATAATATATATATTTATCAGCCCTGAGGTGATGCCACACACCTTTAATCTCAGCACTCAGGAGGCAGAGGCAGGTGGATGTCTATGAGTTTGAGGCCAGCCTGGCCTACAGAGGTAGTTGTATGTCAGTCAGGGCTACACAGAGAAACCCGTTTTCAAAAAGCCAAAAAAAAAAAAAAATTTTTAGAAAATTATGGTTTTTAGTACTCCATAATATTCTAACTCTGTTATGTACTATGCCTGTTTTGATTATCTCCTGACTCAGGTATTCATAACTTATAAATATTTATAAATTTACTTATATTTATAACTTCTTTGGTTTAAAGAAACTATGGTGAGCAAGATTATGCATAGATTCTTATATTCATCCTCAATTATTTCTTTTGGGTAGAGTTTGTGTGCTGGGGTAGGACTTGAATCCAGGGCCTCATTCATACCAAGTAGTTCTACCACTGAGCTACATCATCAGCCTTGGTCTGACTGCTCTAAATGTTCTAATGATTCTAAGAAGATTCTACTTCCACTCCTAGTGAGAAAAGGTAAGATCCTGCCACCGTCGGCACCTCATTGTGTTCAGTCAAGAGCTCCTGGCTACAGTTAGACGTCAGATGGTTTTTATTTTGTTTTAAGGTGACAGCTCAATTACATTAAATAGGACTTATATCTAGCAATTCTCAGGTATCAAACTGACATTTTTCTAGAAAAGTGAACAAAACTGAAGTTCTCTAATGCAAACCCTCATGGAAGTGAGGGCCCCACAGACTTTCCTCCTCCGATTTCTTGAGTGTTGAAAACCAAAGCGCTGATTTGGTGGGAGAGAATAGGAAGGGCTGGTGCTTCAGCAAGCAAGAGTGTGGTGATTAGATGAACTAAAGCGAGACAGAAGGAAGAACTTACCAAGAGCTGATCATAACAGACAGGATACAAAACCACCACGAGGAAGAGGAAGATCAGACCCATGACCCATCATTCCCAAGTGATTCATTGCTGCTTTTGGGGAAACGCCAGATTTTATGAAATACCCGTACTATGTCTGGCCTTGAGTTCTTGTGAGCTTAAAGTCTCTTGAAGCCAAGGCAGCTGCTTGAAAATGAGTAACTGGTCTTATTGTGGGGAAAAGAAATGTGATGTTGGGAAAAATCTGAACAAGATATAAAAAGATCTATGCAACACATACATACATACATACACAAACACACACACTCATACCTGCATGCATACAAGGTTGGTAGCTACATAGAATTCCATGTGCATAATCTTGGCTGAGATTGACCAGGACACCTGACAAATCAGTAATCAATCAATCAATCAATCAATAACACCAAAGAGTTACAGAACAGTGAAAATATGCCCTTTCCTAAGGAAACTCCTGGGGAACTCTGAAGATGACCACTGTCTGTAACAATGCATCTCTCATGCCTGCTGCCTCGTGTAAAGAAAACTACTTAAGGCAGTTCTGTATGATTTTGAAAAATAACTTTTCTTGAACTTACATATTTTACCTGCTTTTTTTTAGCTAAAAAAACAATAAATTGGGGGTGGTGGCTGGCACACACCTATAAGCTTTTAGGTTGAAGCAGGAGGATCAGGAGTTCAAATCCAACCTCAGGTACATGAGACATACCAAGTTTGAGACCAGACTGAACTACATGAAACTAAGAAAACCAAATAGCAGTAAATACCCAAGACGTGATAGTAAGTCTACATTCACTAAATTTCATGGGATAAAAAAATGCAACTGGTAGCATTTCGTTCCATCAAGTTAACTAGTGTACCCATAAGACTGAAAAGTTCTGCCTGCCCTCCCAATCCTCTGAAAGCTCACAATTTGGAAGAGTACACACACAGTAGAGTGTGTGTATAAGAATCAAAGGACCCTAGCTTCTATCCAGGCTTAGAATCCCTCTAAGGAGCAAAAAGTAACTTACTTTCCCTCCTGACAGAACAGGAGGAGAAGACTCGAAAAAGGCTCCAATGAGGCTGAAACAAGTAGATCTCTGAGTTCAAGACCAGTCTGGTCTATAGACTGAATTCCAGGACAATCAGGGCTACACAGAGAAACCCTTCCTGTCTTGGGAAAAAACAAAAAGCAAAACAAACAAACAAACAAACAAACAAAAAACCAAAGTTGTAACCGTATCAAAGACACCTCCAGAGACACCCTGTAATCTTATTTGTTGAAAGTATAGTGTGAGAAGCAACCCTTGAGACATAACCCGAAAGCTACCAAAAATGGTATATGTGCACACTGAAGGCACTTAATGGCAACTCTTCTTTGAGAAACCCATATGCTCGTTAATGTGCCTTATTCTTCCTTGAGTACCTTTCTATGTTTAATAAACTTCAGCTCTGCTTGAAAAAAAAGAAAAGAAAAGAAAAGAAAAGAAAAGAAAAGAAAAGAAAAGAAAAGAAAAGAAAAGAAAAAGGCTCCAATAGAAGGAAGCCTCCCTCTTCAGGTGCTTAATTCCAAAGACTTATACATCTACCATGTGTCCACTAAGGGACAACCACAAGTTAAAAAGAAAATCAACCCCCATCTTTGCCACTTAGACACCAACACACCATGATGCAGAGAGGTAACCCAGGTCATGTCACATCAAGAAGAAACAGACATCATTTCTGTATGTCTTCCTGTTGGTAAGATTGGTATTTATGCTAATCTAGAGTACTCTAGTCTCTTTAAAATTTGTTAATACACTGCTAGATATTGAACCCAGGGCCTTGAACACACTAAACAAGTACTCTACCACTGAGCTGCTAACCAGCTCTGTATTTTTTTTATAACACACACACACACACACACACACACACATTGTGCCCAAATCCCAAATCATACTTTGTTCTTTGTTGGGAAGATGGCTCAGTCAATCAAGGTTTATTTTGCAGGAATAAGGACCTGAGTCTAACTCCCTAACTCACACAAAGGGCAAGGCATAGTGGCCAGTCCTTGCGACTCCACTGTGGAAGAGACTGAGAGGTAAGATCCCTGTGGCTACCTGGCCAGCCAGCATAGCCCAGTCAGCAAGCCCCAGGGCATATATTATCTTGACATATATTATCTTCACATATACATTAGGCAAATGGCATTCCTGGTGAATGACACTCAGCACTGTCCTCTGACTTCTACATGCACACTTACATGTGTGCACATGTACACATATACATACTAGGATGTCATTCTAGAACACCACTGTGTCGTATTACAATCTGTAAACCTGACAGGTTTCACTTCTTCCTTCCCTGTAATTGCATGAGCCTTCCAACATGCTAATGAAGAGTATAAAAAAAACTTTTAAAATTACCCACCCTCTGCTCAGAGTTCTGAGTCTATCCCGGATACTCTCCTACCTGACTCCATCATTCTCAGTGGCTCACGCCTGTCTCCAGACCACATCAAAACCAAAACCACTTCTTTGGCATTGAAGACACAGCATATGCCACACAATGGTTGGTCTCTCACTATGTTATCTCTGGCACGTTCAGATTTGGAAAGTGGGATCTGTGTCATTTCTTGCATTTCTTGTGAGACATAGTGTGTGTATGAGGGACCCCTGGACTGCCAGGCACACAACACCCATGCAATGACTATTAGCTACTGCAGTACTGCCTTCCGATACTTACCTCAGTTGCAAGCGTTTAAAACACTAGGCTGATGATTCCTAAAAAGGAAATATATGAGACTCACTGGAACCTCTTCTTTACCTGGAATGCCCCCTCCCCCTTTTCAGGGGCACACCTACTCATCTATCAAAGATAGATCAGATGTCTCTCCCTCGGGTGTGCTGCACACTCCCCCGGCAGTACAATACTGCTTAGGTAACTTAAAGACCCTTCTAACAGGCTG
>JADRCD010236263.1:16067-28282 GCA_019843815.1 Montemys delectorum | reverse complement strand
ACACTGTCTTCAGACACACCAGTAGAGGGCGTCAGATCTCATTACAGGTGATTGTGAGCCACCACGTGGTTGCTGGAATTTGAACTCAGGACCTTTGGAAGAGCAGTCAGTGCTCTTACCTCCTGAGCCATCTCTCTAGCCCTATTTATTTATATTTTAATTTTATGTGAATGAGTGTTCTAGCTGCATATGCGTATGTGACTGTGTGTGTGTGTGTGTGTGTGTGTGTGTGTGTGTGTGTATCTGGTACCTATGGAAGTCAGAAGAGGGTTCCAGATTACCTGCAACTGGAGTTTCAAACAGTTAGGAGCCACCTTGAGGGTTCTCAGTACTAAGCCCAGATCCTCTGTAAGAACAGCAAATGCTCTTAACCACTGAGCCGTCCCTCCAGCCACAGCTTTCTCCCCCAACCCCAGGGTCTTGCACTATACTCCAGGCTGGAAGTGATCTCTCTGCATTAACCTCGTGTGTGCTGGCGTTACAGACACATGCCACCGTGCCTGGTTCTTTTGTTACTCTTCATTTGAACAGAGTCTTGTACTGTCGCCCACTGAGCCACCACCCACCCCTGGCTTGGGAAGCATTTGTGAACTATGAAAGGGTGAAGGAGTGTCAGCCATGAAAGAGCAGGGGTAGACTTGGGCCAGTCCACACCCGTCCAGTCTGGAGCTGCTCAGCCCCTGTATTTTACACATCCTCCCTCTCCCTCCCCCTTCTCTCTCTCTCTCTCTCTCTCTCTCTCTCTCTCTCTCTCTCTCTCTCTCTCCACACACACACACACACACACACACACACACACACACACACGTGCGCGCGTGCTCCGTTTGTGGCAGCTGGGAACCTCAGTTGAATGTGGTGGTGACATTTGAGGCAGCTGGGGTGGACACCAGGACACCAGCTGGAACCAAGAGAAAAGGACTGCTCTGAGAAAGAGCTGAGGACACGGATGAAGATTGGGGTGAACTTGGTGGGAGATAGGGGCTGGCATGGAGAACATGTGTGGGAGATATAGGGACACCCATGGCCCCAGGACAAAAGTCTGGGAAAGTGTGGGGCTGTCCCAAGGGAGGGCCCAGACTTGCTGGAGCCCTGCCAACCAAAGATTCTCCAGGACCAGAGCAGCAGGGAAACACAGGCTGTGTCCAGCTTCCTCTAGTCTCCTCTGGCTTGGCCCCTCCCCTGGAGGGTCAATATCAATCTCTAGGCCTTCATCACAGCATCTGGCCCCCGGTAATTGTAGGGTTGTCAAGCCTAGCTATCAAAGAGTGGATAGGCCAGCTCAGGAACCAGGGAGAGCTAGGCTCGCCCTGCCCTGAGAGGCTGAGGTTGTCCAGGGAACACTCTGCTTAATCCACATTCTAACTCATAACTGCACACTTCAGTTCACTCTTGTTCCCAGAATCTGACAATTGCGCAACCCCCACCCAGCCAAACTCACTGTTCAGTGGGGAAAATGGGGCCACAACCCTGAAGGGGCCTTAGAAAGGAAAACATGGGCTTGTTTACACAGCTGAGGTGCAAGGGACCTCACACTATGCCAGAGGGACCAACTAGCTCAGATCCCCACAGACAGACTCAGTCCCTCAGACCACGGACATGCCCCACACACAGGTGTGCATGCTCGAGCCACTTCTAGCTGCAGCTTACACACACAAAGATAGGGGTTTAAGAGCAGCCCAAGCCACACTTATATCCAGGGTCACACAGGCTGACACAGAAAATGACGTAGTTGGTAGTTGTCCGTACAGGTCAGCTGACAGTCCCAACAAAACAGTGCGTGGTGCCAAGAAGGGCAGTGGCCAAACAAACAGGGCAAAGTCAGGAGTCTGGGAAAGGGCAGCAAGGGCAGCGGGCAGTGGAGCTTCGTCCACATTCCTGGGATCTGCAGGGCACAGCCACAGCCACTCACAAGACACAAAAGCAGCTCTGAGCGTGGACTCAGGCACGTTCCCAAACCCCTAGAGAGCAGAGCTACCTGCTTCTACCCATATATTCAGAGACACAGCCCATGCCCAGCACCTTGATGCTCACACACCTCCCCCCAGGGACTGGAGTACCCCTCCCCACACACTGTTTTGCAGGTGGAGAAGACAATGAAGGACTATCTGGAAGAATTTAGCCTGAGGTCAGAGAGACCTTTCTGCCCACACCACAGACAGGCTTTCCCAGATACACACAAAGGCACAAACACACACATACATCTAGACTTTGAGCCTCAGGGAAGGGCCTACGGAGACTAACAGTGTCTGTCTCATCTATGTGGGGCCGTGCCCATGTCTACCTACCTGGGCCCCACAAAAGCCCATAAGGAAACAGCCCACACAGATTTCCCCTGGCCAAGAAAGTTGATCCTGGTATTCCTCTGTACATTGGGGATAGTCACTTAGGTAGCTTCCAAGAATGACCCCTAGAAAGGCCTCCATGATGGATCTCAAAAGCACGCCTTACTCCCCGAGTGCCAATTATCCACACAGATTGACTGGAGCTGCATTTTGGGTTTAGCTGAGCCTCCTGGTGCAACCCTGTAAGCTCAGCACTTGGGAGCTGACCGCAGGAAGGTCAAAGTGTTCAAGGGCAGCCTCAGCTATGCAGAGAGGCCAATCTGGGGTACATGAGATTCTCTCTCAAGAGAAACAAAACAGTGCACACCTTTGGACATGGAACCCAGACTAAGGTGGCTGTGGGCTGTCAGAGGTGGCTTTGAGAAGGATCTGAGGTCTCGGATGGTCGATAGCTTTCTAGGTGATAGTGGGAGAAGGGTAATGGAGGCCCACCCTTACCGCAGGGAGACTGGACAGCCAAAACAAGCTGATCCAAAGGGCAGAGGCTGCTGTTTCATAGCATCTACAGTCACAACAACATTCACGGGCAGAGCAGAGCACACCCTTTCTACACAGTGCTTATGTGAACAGCGTTCCTTGAGCAAGAGGTTCTTGCTCACTCCTAAGCCGCCACCGCAATGGCTCCACCCTGGCAGGAACACCATTCCCAGGCTAATGAAGCTGTGAGAATGGATCCTCTGGAGACTCTCCCATATTTCTGTGATCTCTTTGTCTGTCAGGCAGCCTGTCTGTTGGGGCCCACAGTTAATGAACCTCCTTCTCTGGGGCCACTGACAGTGGAGCTCTAACAGTCTCTGAGATTTCCAGGTCTAGGGAGAGCAGAGAAGGGTGGGAGGATTGCGTCCCCCACTCAACCCCTGCTCCATCCTGCCTGAAGCAGTTTGGCAGTTTGGAAGCATTTTCTCTTTCTTTCTTTTCTTCCTTCCTTCCTTTTTTTCTTTCTTTTTAAGATTGTATTTATTTTATGTATATGAGTACATTGTAGCTATCTTCAGACACACCAGAAGAGGGCATGGGATCCCATTACAGATGGTTGTAAGCCACCATGTGGTTGCTGGGAATTGAACTCATGACCTGTGGAAAAGCAGTCAGTGCTCTTAACCACTGAGCCATCTCTCCAGCCCTCTTTCTTTTTTTATTTGTTCACAGCTGGTGTGATGGCATACACCTTTAATCCCAGCATTTGTTTAACCCCAGCACTTGGGAGACAGAGGCAGGTGAATCTCTGTGGCCAGTCTGGTCTACAAAGCCAGTTCCAGGCCTGCCAGGGTTATAAAGTGAGATATTGTCTCAAAAGTAAAATAAAATAAAGTATAAGACACAGGTTTACTATTTGTTGAGTCTCTCTCAACCTCTGTGTGGATGGAGATTTCTATCAACTGTCAGTTTTCTTCTGCTTGAAGGATTTTTTAAAAAACATTTCTTACAGTGCAAGCCTGTCTCTGACTGATTGTTTCAGCCTTTAAACATCTGAAATTGCCTTTCTTCACTCCCTATTCCAAAGGCACTGACACAGACTTCCAGCTCAATTGTCTCTTGCACTGTAGGCTTCTGGAGAGGGGTCAGCTCCTGTCTCGTCTTCACAAGGTAGGCTTGCTCCTAAGTCTTCCCTCTTTGCCGGTTCTTAGCAGCTACAAAAACAACCTAAAGAAGACAGAACGGAAAAGCAGCAGTACTGAGTGTTGTAGCTTTGGTTGGGAGCAGCCAGCAGCCAGAATGCGCAACTTGGGCCAGTGCAGCCTTTGTAAGCATTTATAGGCAGCCGTAGGACAGTAAGCATGTCCACGAAAGCAGAGGGGATGAGTACAAAATTTCAGTAACCACTTACCCTGCAACAGGCTTTGGACATTCCATTGCAGTGAATGAAAATAGAAATTATAGCTGGATGGTAATGGTAATCACCTAATATAATCCCAGCACCTGGGAGGCAGAGGCAGATGGATGTCTGAGTTTGAGGCCAGCCTGGTCTACAGAGCAAGTTCCAGGACAGCCAGGGCTACACAGAGAAATCAAGTCTTAGGGAAAAAAAAAAGAGAAAGAGAACAGAAAACAGAAATCATAAGCAGGGTGTGGTGGCTTCTAGGAAGCCTGACATACATGCGCGTGCCCGTGCGCACGTGCACACGCGCACGCGTGCTCACACACACACACACACACACACACACACACACACCTATCCCCTCAACACACTATGTCCTGGAAGCTGGGCATGGTGGCACACACAGCAATTAAGTCATAAAGGCATGTGGAGCAGGAGTTCCAGTGTCAACCTTGTCTCAAAACAAAACAGAAAACAAACTAGGGCCGGCAGGGCTCAGAGGGTAAAGGGACTTGCCTGACCCTGGAGTTTGGTCCCTGGGACCCACAGGGTGAAAGGAGAAAAACAACTCTCACAGATTGTCCTCTGACTTCATACATGCGCTTGTAAGCACACACACATATGTGCACAATAAATAAATAAATATTGGGGCTGGAGAGATGGCTCAGTGGTTAAGAGCATCGACTGCTCTTCCAAAGGTTCTGAGTTCAAATCCTAGCAACCACATGGTGGCTCACAACCATCTATAATGAATCTGACGCCCCCTTCTGGAGTGTCTGAAGACAGCTACAGTATACTTACATATACTAAATAAATAAATATTAAAAAAAAAAAAAGTACTCAGTTTAATGAATGAATGGCATTCATTGAACTAAGTACACGGTCCCCAATGAAGGAGTTAGAGAAAGGTTCTGTGGAGCTGAAGGGTTTGCAGCTCCTTAGGATGAACGACAATTACTAACTAGTACCCTCAGAGCTCCCAGGGACCCAATCACCAATCAAGGACTATACAGGGTGGGACTGAATGTTCTGGCAGCATGTGTATAGTAGAGGATTGAAAATTCAATCATCAATAGGAGGAAAGGACCTCGGCCTTGTGAAGGTTCTGTGCCCCAGTGTAGGGGAATGCCAGGGCCAATAAGTGGGAGAGAGTGGAGTGGCAGGCATGAGGAAGGGGGAGGCAAAAGGGGTTTGTTCTTGTTGTTTTTGTTTGTTTGTTTGTTTTTTGGAGGGGAACCTGGGAAAGGAAAAATTTACATGTAAATAAAGAAAATATCTAATATAAAAAAATAAAAATAAAAGTAAATAAATAAATAAATAAATAAATATTTTAAAAAATCAAAAGCCACTTCGCCTCAACCTGGCTTTGTAGCCATAATAATCAGTAGATCTATTGTAGTTCTGTTTTAGGGTGTATACTTATTTTATGGGTGTATTGCCTAATATCTGTCTGTGCATCGTGTATGTGCCTAGTGCTCTCAGAGTCCAGGTGATGGCTTGGGATTCCCCTGAACCTGGAATTATAGACAGTTGTGAATTAACGTATGGGTGCTAGGAACCAAACCCAGATCCCATGCAAGATCAGCCAGGGTTCTTAATCGCTGAGTCTCCTTTTTACCTTTTTACATTTTTTTTCCCCACAGATCTGCCTGAGCAGCAGCTTCAGTGACCTGTCTGTCTCTGCCCCACAACATCTACTGGGGTTACAAACATAGCCCCAGTGCATCTGCTTTATTGATGCTGCTGCGATCCAATCCCACGCGCATGCTTGCAGGACAAGCGCCTTACCTACTGAGCCCTCTCCGGAACTGTTTAAAACGTTAAGTTTGCACTGGAGAGATGGTTCAGTGCCTGGGAGTTCGTACTGCTCTCACAGACAGACGCTTGGTTCCCAGCACCCACACTGGGCAGCTCAGGACCCCAGTAACACCAGCTCCAGGGGTGTTTGGCACCTCTGGCTTTCACTGCCACGGCACTCACATGCACATACTCCCACAGAAACACACAAGACATATGATAAACAAAACAAACCTTTAAAAACCCGAATTAAGTTTTACTATAAGTATAAATTCCTAACGATTAGCTTTAGGGAATGAGAGTTTGCTTTTGTTTCTTTGCTTGTTTGCGTTTTTTGTTCGTTTCTCTGTGTAGCCCTGGCTGTCTGGAACTCACTCTGTAGAGCAGGCTGGCCTTGAACTCAGAGATCCTTGAGTGCTGGGAGCAAGGCACATGCCACTACCCTACCGCCAGGCTTGTTGGTTTGTTTCCAGACAGGGTCTCTCTGTGTAGCTCTAGTTGGCCTTGAACTCACTGTGTAGCCTAAACTGGTCTCTGACTCACAGAGATGC
Source organism: Montemys delectorum (assembly GCA_019843815.1). Lineage (NCBI taxonomy): Eukaryota > Metazoa > Chordata > Mammalia > Rodentia > Muridae > Montemys > Montemys delectorum. The sequence continues at coordinate 21,773 of JADRCD010236263.1, read as the reverse complement.
ACCTGCCTTCACTTCCCAAATGCTGGGACTAAAGGCATGTGTTGCCATGCCTCGTCTGTAGATTAGCCTTCACATGTTCTTTGTTGCTTTCCTTTTAAAATCATCAACTCTTCATTGAATATGTGCTGTGAAGAGATTAGTGATATGTGTAAAGGACTTTAGCAATGTTCCTAAAAGCGCACCACTCAAGTGCGAAGTGCAAATCAAAAGTTATGTTAAGATTATTAATAAAGTTGCAAATAATGAGTATGAGGCTCGTGACAACACACTGGAATAAGGCAGTGCTATGAACTTAATGTGAAAGTTAATTTTAAATTTACAACTACTTTTCACTTAAAAACATTGTGATATATCTTCCTGCAGACTTTTAAAAAAAACTATGGGTAGTATCCTGCATGCATGTATGTAGGTGCGCCGCGTATATGTGTGGCGCCGACAGAAGCCAGAAAATGGTGTTGAATCTCCTGGAACTGGAGTTACAGATGCTTGTGAACTATCATGTGGGTGCTGGAGATCAAAACCAGGCCCTTTGTATGAGCAGCAAGTGCTCTAACCACTGAGCTGTCTCTCCAGCCCCATGCATACTCTTTTGTGCAGTGTACTGAGGTGGGGGGAGTAAAGACTGAGATAGGGGGGTGGGTGCAGGGCCTCAAATCCTCACACGTACCAAGCCAACCCCCCTTACTCTTTGTTTTTTTGAGACAGTATCTTGTAGCTCAAGGTGGGTCTTAAATCCCTGATCGATCTGTCTCTGCCTGTAAGTGCCAAGATCACAAGTGTGCACTGCCGTGCCCAACTGGAATATATATGTATATATGTGTGTTTGTGTGTATATGTGTATGTGTGTCTGTGTATGTATACACACACACACATTATTTCCCTTCCTTTTCTTCCCACTAAACTCTCCCATATATCCCTCAATCTTGACTTTAAAAAGAAATAATAAACTTGGGGCTGGAGAGATAACTCAATGGTTAAGAGCACTGGCTGTTTTTCTAGAAGACCGGGATTCAGTTTCTAGGACCCACATGGCAGCTCACAACTGTCTGTAACTCCTGCTCCAGGGGATCTGACACCCTCACATACTTGACAACTATTGATTGAATAATCGATTGTTGATTGAATATGAGACATTGGGCATTTAATGTTTTTCATGCTAGAATTTTTAAAAAATATTTGTTCATTTATTTTTATGTATGAGGGCTCTATCTACATGTACACCACCATGCCAGAAGAGGGCAACAAATCACCGTATAGATGGTTGTGAGCCACCATGTGGTTGCTGGGAGTTGAACCCAGGACCCCTGGAAGAGCAGAGAGTGTTCTTAACCACTGAGCCATCTCTCCAGCCCTGATTAAAGACTTTTAAAAATACTTCTTTCAATATTTTTAATCCTTCCTCAGAAATTTACATGAGTTTCTTAGAACAGAAAGACAACAGGTTTGCCTTTGGGGGAGTACAGGGTCCCATGCCAGCCCTGAATGGACTGTGAAGCTAACCTTGAACTTGTGATCATCCTAGTTGACTTTCCCAGGTGTGTGCCACTACATCCAGCTTGGATTGACCCTTCAGAGGTTCACTGCTAAGTGATATTTGGCAAGAGCAGAGCAGCCTTTGACCTAGGGCTAATCTAAAGAGGCAGTATCATCCTGGAGTGTGTGTCGATACACCAGCTAGCCAGTCAGGAGATAGAAACCACACAGTACTTTGAGCAGGGGAAGTTTAATGTAAGAACTTATTAACCATAATAAGGACTTAGAGTGGGGAGGGATTGGCTGGTAGAAGCCAACAGAACTCCAAAAGAATATGGGAATTGTCAAGCACACTTATAGTTCAGGAACTCTAGAAGCTGAGGCAGGAGGATTGCTTAATTTCAGGAAATCAGGGCCCACCTGGGCAACACAGTAAGTCTCCATAGTCTAAAATAATAATGATAAAAATAGTGATCATAAATGTTTTAAAGGAGAACACGGGGAATGGCGGATATAACGACAGCCACTCCTTCAGTGGTCCCGCAGCAGTAGCAGAGGAGTTGCAGCTGCTGCAGAAATCAGTGGGGATGCCTCAGCATCAGGAGGAAAGCTCTTTTCCCAGACTGGCTCGCCAGCGCCCCCTCCGGTTTTACGGAGCTCTGGCTATGAAGCTTAGAACCAACAGGCCAAGAGTGATCCTGGCAAGACTGCCATTTCCGGTCTGGTTTGTGGGTAGATGAGGTGCGGGTAGCCCTGAGGCGAGCTCTGCTTTTCTTCTCCCACGGTTCTCAGCAAACGAGACTGGCTTCCCCGCAGGCTGCCTTACTCATCCCAAGCTGAAGAGTTGAGCGACGCTGCACCTCTCCAAAGTCCCTTCTCTGGGCTCTGGGCTGCAAACTAGAGATGCCTTGGTCTTCCTGGGCTGCATTCCTTCCCTTCCTTCACTCAGAGAGACCCGCCCGCAGGCTGCATCTCCCACACCCAGTCCTGGAATTTCCACCCACGAAGCTGGGAAGTCTTGGGGCTCGCTTCATTTGTGTTTGCCCTCTTAAAGAGTACCTCACTTTTGCCTCTTCTCCTGTGTCTGATTATCAGTAACAGGAGCTATTTATTTATTTATTCTGGTTTCTCGAGACAGGGTTTCACAGTGTAGCCCTGGCTGTCCTGGAACTCACTCTGTAGACCAGGCTGGCCTCGAACTCAGAGATCACTGGCCTCTGCCTCCCGAGTGCTGGGATTAAAGGTGTGTGCCACCACTGCCCAGCTATGCGTTTAGCTATTTAAGGCAATAGAGAAGAAAATGGTCCCTGTTCTCCACCAAGCCAGAATCCAGACGTCTATGGAACAGGCATAGTGAGAGGATATGTGCTTAACGTTTGGGAGGCCTGAGGCATGTCCTCAGGATCAAAATAAACACACAGCAGAGCTGAGGCTGCATAAATGGCCCCATGGAAAAGAACACTTATGACTCTTGCCGAGGACCTGGGCTCCATTCCCCCAACCATTTGTAACTCCAGACCTAGGGGATCTGATGCCCTCTTCTGACTTTTGCAAGTTCCTACATGCACATGGAACACTCAGGCTCACACACATAAAAAGACAGAATCAATAAAAACTTTCTTTAAAGAAAATTCTAGTCTGGGTATGGTGGTCCATGTATTTAATCCTAGCTCTCAGGAGGCAGAGTCAAGTGACTCTGTTAGTTAAAGGTCAGCTTGGTCTATATAATGAGTTTGAGGCCAGCCAGGGCTACAGAGTGAGACTCTGTCTCAAAAACAAACAAAAACCAAAATTCAAACCCAAGACCATCGCACTTGAAACCACCTCGTACTTTGGGGAGTCTTTCCTCCCCCTCTCAACACCACTACGACTTTGTTTGCTTTTTGGTTTTGTTTTTTGGTTTGTTGTTTGTTTGTTTGTTTGTTTCTTACAGCTTCCCCTTGAATTCTTTGTAACTTCTTTTTGTTTTGTTTTGTTGAGACCCCATTTCTCTGTGTAGCCCTGGCTGTCCTGAAACTTACTCTGTAGACCAGGCTGGCCTCGAACTCAGAAATCCACCTGCCTCTGCCTCCCAAGTGCTGGGATCAAAGGTGTGTGCCACCACTGCCCGGCTTGTTTACTTTTTAAATAGTCTTTGCAGAAGGCCTACCTGCATGGCGGACCTAGGGGTTGGAGAGATGGCTCAGTCATGAGGAATGCCTGCTCCAGAGGACCTGAATTCTGGCCCAAATACCCACACCAAGAAGCTCCAATAAGCACCTGTAACTCAAATCTCCAGAATATTTAATATTCTGACCTCTGCTGATACTTACATTTACATGCCTACACCCAAAAGCAGACACACACTTACATGTAATTTAAAAGAATAAAAATAACTCTTTTAAAAGAAGGAGGAGGAAGCCGGGCAGTGGTGGCGCACGCCTTTAATCCCAGCACTTGGGAGGCAGAGGCAGGCAGATTTCTGAATTCAAGGCCAGCCTGGTCTACAGAGTGAGTTCCAGGACAGCCAGGGCTACACAGAGAAACCCTGTCTCAAAACCTCCCTCCCACCACCCCCCCAAAAAAGGAAGAGGGCTGGAGAGAAGGCTTAGCAGTTAAGAGTACTGACTGCTCTTCCGAAGGTCCTGAGTTCAAATCCCAGTAACCACATGTGGCTTACAACTATCTGTAATGAGATCTGACGCCCTCTTCTGGTGTATTTGAAGACAGCTACAGTGTACTTAGACATAATAATAAATAAAATCTTTGGGCCAGAGCTAGCAGGGCCAGAGTGAGCAGGGTTGACTGGAGCTAGCAGAGGTCCTAAATTCAATTCCCAGCAACCACATGATGGCTCACAACCATTTGCACAGCTACGGTGTTACAGTGTACTCATATACATAAAATAAAATAAATAAATTTTTGAAAAAAAAAAAAAAAGAAGGAAGAGGAGGAAAATGGGTGTAGTGGCCCATGCAGTTACTCCCAGCACTTGGAAGGCAGAGGCAGGTGGATCTCTGTGAGTTTGGGGCCAGCCTGGTCTACAAAACAAGGTCCAAGACAGCCAGAGCTATTGAGACCCTGTCTGTAAAAAACCAAAAACAGAAAAAGAAAGCAGGAGAGGATGTAGAGCATGGAGCTTCCTTTAATTCCAGGCTGTGGTTACTAGCACAAAGCCCCTTGTAAGACCTACAATGTGGCTCAGTGGTAAAAATGGCAGCCTAGCATATTAGGCTCTGGATTCCACCCCAGTACCAGAAAACAAAACAAAATAAAACACTTCTATATACCAAATTTTATAATATGCCCCTCTTTTATAACAGGGAGGCCTTGTATTGTAATGTATACATCATCCCTTTAATTGTCTATAGTTAATTTTACAAGACCACAGCGATAGTTTTACACAGTTAAATGGGACCAAACAACTTTGATGAGAAACCATAGCTCCTGGTGTTGACGGAGGATCTCGGTGGGGGAGCACTGCCTGGTATGCACAGGGTCCTGAGTTCAGTCCCCAGAGCTACTAAATAAAACAAACCAACCATCGCTCCCTTGACAGCTTTCCACAGCTCCCAGTCCCATAGGCAAGCCCTCTGCTGGATTCTCTTATATACACCTTACATTTCCAAAGCTATAGTCTATGAGGAAAGCTGTTTTCTTGTGTTGGTGTTAGATTTTAGCACTTTCCCCCAGGAAGGTGAGGGCTTGGGTTTTTTTGTCTTACCCCGACCTGGTGCAGGGCCACACACTCCCTCCCAATGAGTTAAATGAAAAGATTTGGTTAGATCAACATTTAGCATTTAGTTGGTTATGAAACTGTAACCACTCTTCCCTACCGAGCCATGTGTTTGTGAGTCATTTCTTTCTTCAGCATTTTCTTTCGCTTGGAGCTAGTAATTAACGGGAAAGACCAACTACCCAAGAGAGACAAGGCCAGAGACTAGGAACAGTTCACAGGAAGGAAATGCAAATGGCTTTTAAATTTTTAAAAAGATGCTCAACCTCACACAGAAGATAAGTGAAAATTAAAACTACATCGAGAGAGCGTTTCTCATTTCTCAGCTTGGCAAAAACCCAGAAGTTTACAACACAGTCTGTTGATGTGGTATTGGAGAACAGGCATTTTCCTGCATTGCCAGGGGGAAGCAGGAAGAGAGACGGGGAGATAGCAAGAAAATGATCTATGCATCTCCCCTCTACCCAGCACATGGGCATGGTGTGTGTGTGTGTGTGTGTGTGTGTGTGTGTGTGTGT
>JADRCD010236263.1:0-16057 GCA_019843815.1 Montemys delectorum | reverse complement strand
GTGTGTGTGTGTGTGTGTGTGTGTGTGTGTGTGTGTGTTTACTCATTGTGACACTGGCTCATAATAGGAAAACACTGGAAACACCAAATGTGTCCCTCTCTGGAGGGATGCTTAAATAAACCACACAGTGAAACACCCTAAATCACAGAGGAAGCTCCCCATGGAAAGACCTTGAAGACTCTGAAGTGAGAACAATAGACGAGATGGAATATATAAGAAAAACAAGATGGAGGCCTGAGAGATGGCTCAGAGGTTAAGAGCACTGACTGTTCTTCCAGAGGTCGTGAGTTCAAATCCCAGCAACCACATGGTGGCTCACAACCGTCTGTAATGGGATCTGATGCCCTCTTCTGGTGTGTCTGAAGACAACTACAGTGTACTCAAATACATTAAATAAATAAACCTTTAAAAAAAGAAAGAAAGAAAGAAAAACAAGATGGCTCTTTCCTGGGCATAAGTGGAGCACGCACAATCAACTCTGCTAAACCGCTTATTTTAGTTCAAGGAGAAAATGGTAGAGATGATGATATAATTGGTTATAGTTTCTTTTAGCCACAAGAAATAGTAATGCACCAAAAGTAAATAAGAAACTAACGCCGGGCAGCGGTGGCGCACACCTTTAATCCCAGCACTTGGGAGGCAGAGGCAGGTGGATTTCTCAGTACGAGGCCAGCCTGGTCTACAGAGTGAGTTTCAGGACAGCCAGGGCTACACAGAGAAGCCCTGTCTCAAAAAACCAAAAAAACAAAAAAAAAAAAGAAAAAAAAACTAAGGAACTAATAAAACCAAAAGAAACTAACAAAAAAATTGACTGCTTGTTTTGAGGGGAGGGGAGGTATATATAGTATAGTCCTGGCTGTCCTGGAACTCACTCTGTAGACCAGGCTGGCCTTGAACTCAGAAATCTGCCTGCCTCTGCCTCTAAAGTGCTGGGATTAAAGGCGCGTGCCACCACTGCCTGGTGCACAGTTAATTTTAAAAATAGTTTTGCTCTGATTTGTTATTTTGGGACTTCTTGTTGTTGTTGTGTTTTGTTTCTTGTTTCTGTGTAACAGCACTGGGTGTCCTGGAACTCACTCTAGACCAGGCTGGCCTTGAACTAACTCACAGAGATCCACCTGCCTCTTGATTCCCAGTGCTGGAATTAAAGATATGGACCACTGCATTGAGATTTTTTTTTTAACTTGACTTTATTTCTGTATGTGGGTGTTTTGCCTGCATATATGTCTGTGAACTACACGCATGCCTGCTGCCTGCAAAGGCCGGAACAGGCACTGTGTCCTGGAGAACTGGGGTGACTGAGAATTGCGTCTCACTACGTGGGTGTTGACCCTCTCCACCACCACCATCTTCTGGGTCTAGCACGACTTAGCCCCTGGAACTTCAGGGTAGGGACTAAGGAATGAAGACACACAGTCACGTGTTAGGAAAGGGTGGCTGGCTCTCGAGGGATCGATCTTTCCATCTTTTTGTCTTTGATTGATCTTTCGATCTTTTTGTCTCTACTTCAACAGTGCTTAGATTCCATGTGTGCTGTACCATGCCTGGCTTTTATGATATGTGCTGGAGATCAGACTCAGGCCTCCACATTTTCATTGTAAGCAAGTGACTGACTGAACTATCTCCCACATTCTGCATTTTGTTTGTTTGTTTGTTTTTTGTTTTTTGTTTTTCAAGACAGGGTGTCTCTGTGTAGTCCTGGCTGTCCTGGAACTCACTCTGTAGACCAGGCTGGCCTCGAACTCAGAAATCCGCCTGCCTCCCAAGTGCTGGGATTAAAGGCGTGCGCCCCGAGATAGGGTCTTACTATATGCCCCTGTGTGGTCTGGAACTCCTGATTCTACTGTCTCTACTACTCAAGTGCTATGATTAAAAAAAAAAGTGTGTCTCTATACCTGGCCTTTCTTTTTCTTTTACTTTCTTTCGTTTTATTTATTTTTTTAAAGATTTTTTAAAATTTTATTTCATGTAATGAGTACACACTGTAGCCGTACAGATAGTTGTGAGCCTTCATCTGGTTGTTGGGAATTGATTTTAGGACCTCTGCTCTCTCCAGTCAACTCCACTCGCTCAGTCCCTGCTCGCTCTGGCCCAAGATTTATTTATTATTATAAATAAGTACACTGTGGCTGACACCAGAAGAAGGTGTCAGATCTCATTAGGGGTGGTTGTGGTTGCTGGGATTTGACCTCAGGACCTTCGGAAGAGTAGTTGGTGCTCTTAACTGCTGAGCCATCTCACCAGCTCCTCTTTCCTTCTTATTAAATGTTATTGTTATTTCTATTATTGTGGGTGGGGTTGGAGAGGCAGGTTCTGCATGTGAGTGCAGTACCATTAGAGACCAGACGAGGGAGCTAGGTTCCCTGGTACCACAGTTACAGGCATCCATGAGCATCCCATCTTGGGTGCTAGGATCCAGTCCCACGTCTTTTGACTCCTGAGACACCTTTCAATCCCACTTCTCTTGGCTTTTGGTTCCCCTCTCTGTGTGTTGTTATTGCTACATTTACTTACCATGCATGTAGGTGGGTGGATACATGTATTAGGCCACAGCATGCATGTTGAGGTCAGAGGACAGCTGGTGGGAATCAGTTCTCTCATTCTGCCACGTCATATGTCCTGGGGAATCAAATTCAGGTCATTGGGGACTTAGCAGTGCCCTTACCCACTGAGTTATCACACTAGTCCCCCTGTGTGTTTTGATTTCTCTCTCTCATCAGGAGCTGGGGCTTCCTCAAATGTTCACACGTCCCCTGACATCTATCCTTATATAAAGATGAAGTCAGAAGAGCTGGTGAGTAAGAGCATGTGCAGATGGATTGTGACTGACAGCACCCTCTCAGAATGCAAGCTTCTTGCCTGGTATACAGTAGATGCTAAGTATTTGCAGAAGGGAAAAGACAGGAAAGATAGAATACAGAATAAAAAGATATAACCAGGCATGGTAATGCACGCCTTTAATCCCAGCACTTGGGAGGCAGAGGCAGGTGGATTTCTGAGTTCAAGGCCAGCCTGGTCTACAGAGTGAGTTCCAGGACAGCCAGGGCTATACAGAGAAACTCTGTCTCAGGAAAAAAAAAAAAAGACTCTTCAGGAGGTCCTGAGTTCAGTTCCCAGCAACCACATGGTGGCTCACAACCATCTGCAATGAGATCTGATGCCCTCTTCTGGTGTGTCTGAAGACAACTACAGTGTACTCTTGTATATACAGTAAATAAATCTTTTTTTAAATTTATTTTATTTATTTTATATGTATGAGTATACTGTAGCTGTATAGATGGTCATGAGCCATCATGTGTGTGGCTGCTGAGAATTGAACTCAGGACCTCTGCTGGGCCTGCTCGCTCAGGCCCCGCTAGCTCCGGCGTAATTCACTGTAGCTGTCTTCAGACGCACCAGAAGAGGGCGTCAGATCTCATTACGGGTGGTTATGAGCCACCATGTGGTTGCTGGGATTTGAACTCAGGACCTTTGGAAGAGCAGTCCATGCTCTTACCCGCTGAGCCATCTCGCCAGCTCTAAGTAAATCTTTTAAAAGTAAAAATTTTAAAAAACATGCTCGCATGTGGAGACCAGAGGACAACTTTTGGGTCTTACTTCTCTCTTTCCACCATATGGGTTTCAGAGATTAAACTTGGGTTAACCAGTTTAGAAGCAAAGGGCTTTACCCACAGAGCCATCTTGCTGTCAAAGGACAAATTTGTGGAGTGAATTCTCTCCCTCCCCCTTTGTGTGGGTTCCCACCCTAATTTATGTCTTTTTGAGGAATTAGTCTTAAAGGTGTGGAGGACCAAGGGTAGCAGCCTGTCCTTATTGTCCCAAAATGAGGGCTGGCAGTGGCTAAAGGCTTTTGCAGGCCTGCCTTTTTATAAATGGAGCTCAGATCTGAATGTGCATCTGTGGACTTTGGATCTTCAGCTGTCTGTGGTGACACTCAGATCCTGTTCTTCAAACCCTCAGGGGACTGGGATGGGACTAACCACACAGGCATGTTCTCCAAGCCACCTGAACATAACTGTCACCCTGCGGACAGCAGCACAACTCACCAAATGACAGGAGAAGAAGCAGTAGCACATGCCAGCTTCCACACATCTTGGAAGATAGACAGCAGGGTGGGAGGGAACAGATTTTTGGAGAAAGGAACTAACTCTAAACTGAGGCTGCAAGCTGAAGTTCAGCCGACAGAGAGTTTGCCAGCTTCCTCTGAAGCCAGGGAAGGCTAAGGGCTTTGGAGGAGCCGGGCATCTCATGGCTGTGTATAATCCAGATTCAAACTGGGGGTGGATCTGGGTTTGGGAGGGAGCTAGGGCATTCAGGTTCTGCATCTTTCTTGAACCCTCCAGAAATGAAGCAACTATATCCCACAGTAGCTTTCTTGGTCCCCCTTGACCAGTCATGTGCCAGCCTCAGGGGATTTCTTCTCCAAACATTAGACCAGAAAGTTGTCCCCAGGCTGGACACGTGGCTCGTTTGAATGTACAACTTCCTTTGGAAGGTTTGAGCAGGCTCACAATAGCCAGCGCACAGATCTACAAACAGGCTGTGTTATACGTCATCTGGTTTTTGTTTTCTTTTAAATTTTATTTATTTTGAAGGTATGTATGCTCTGCTGCATGTAGACCACATGCCAGAAGAGGGCCGTGAGCCACCGGCTGGTTGCTGGGAATTGAACTCAGGACTTTAAGGCTGCCTTAGTGTGCAGAGTGAGTTCTAAGAGAGCCAGGGCTACACAGACAAACTTGTCTTGAACAAAACAAACATAAATAAAATAAAATAAAATTTTAAAAAAGATTTATTTGCTGGGCAGTGGTAGCGCATGTCTTTAATCCCAGCACTTGGGAGTCAGAGGCAGGTGGATTTCTGAGTTCAAGGCCAGCCTGATCTACAGAGTGAGTTCCAGGACAGCCGGGGCTACACAGAGAAATCCTGTTTCAAAAAAACAAAAACAAACAAACAAAAAGATGTATTTATTTATTTATTTATTTATTTTATATATAGGAGTACACTGTCACTGTCTTCACACACACCAGAAGAGGGCATCAGATCCCATTACAGATGGTTGTGAGCCACCATGTGGTTGCTGGGAATTGAATTCAGGACCTCTGGAAGAACAGTCAGTGCTCTTAAATGTTGAGCCATCTCTCCAGCCCAAATAAATTTAAAAAAAAAAAATAGATAAAGAGGGATAGAGTCAGACCTAGTGACCTATGACTCTAGCTCCTGGTGAAACTGAGGCAGAAAGATCAAAGTTCAAGGACAGTCTAGGCAATGGGTGAAACTATCTCAAAAACCCTAAAGCAAAGCAGACAACCAAAACCTAAGAGAACAAGAAGCCAAGCTGGGCCCATGTCTCAGGACCTTGGAAGGCAGAAGCCAGAACAACAGATGTTCAGGATTATCTCCATTACATGTCAAGTTTTAAGACAGCCTCGGCTATAGGAATCCCCGTACCAAACCACAACAATGAAAACAAAACATTTCAAACACAGGGAGAGATGTAGGGCAGTGGGAGAACATTTGTCTGACAGCGGTGAGACCCTGGGTTCAAGCCCAGCATGAGAAACAGAAGAGGCCTTTGGGAAGCAGTGAGACCCCTGAAGAAAATGGCCCCCACACTCTGGTATCTCCACAGCTATGTCAACGCCTGCTGAGCTGGTAACTTCTCTGTCCTGGGCACTAACTGTATCAGACCACGCCTCCTCTGTCTGACTCTGAAGCACAAGCTAGGAAGTAACATTAACAGAACAGTTAAGGTCCAACAGCAGAAGGGACCGTCTAATGCTAAGTCTTCTCCCAGTGCAGGAATGAATGAGCATTCATGCCTCCATCCTTGGTGAGCAGGTAACATCAGATAACCACTAAACAAAGACTGGGAATTAGGCCTGGGCGGTGGCCCGAACCTGTAATTGCACCTGAGCTAGAAGGCGAAGAGAGTTACAAGACAGACCCAGTTTGGGCAACTTAGAAAGATCTTATTTTAAAAAAATATATTTGGAAGGGCCAGGAATTCAGCCCAACAGTGTTTGCATAGCATTCATAAGAGTCTACCACATCACCAGCACCACAGAAAGAAAGAAAATGAGGACAAAGGAAAGGAGCAGGGGAAAGGAGAAAGGGTGGCTCACGTTTATAATCCTAACACCAAGCGGGCTGAGGCAGGGGTTGGTTTTGGAGGGTTGAGTTCGAGGCCAGCCTGGCCTACATCAAGGATTTCATGTCAGCCTGGACTAGGATAAGAACCTGTCTAAGCTAAGCAGTGGTGGCCCACGCCTTTAATCCCAGCACTTGGGAGGCGGAGGCAGAGGCAAAGGCAGGCGGATTTCTGAGTTCGAGGCCAGCCTGGTCTACAGAGAGAGTTCCAGGACAGCCAGGGCTACACAGAGAAACCCTGTCTCGAAAAACCAAAAATAAACAAACGAACAAAAAAAGAACCTGTCTAAAACAACATCAGCACCAGAAAGTGCTGCTTAAATATAATAATGTCTAATGTCCTCTCGAAAGAGGCCCGAGCTTCATTCACAGGACTCCCAAACTTATACCAGCAAAGCTCATAGGAGTCTGCGAACTGATGGTCTGTGCACCACGGCGCACCCTGCGTCACACATCACACCACATACATCCCAAGCCATGACCGGGAGGACTTTGTTCTGAGACCAGTTTCACAAGACTTCAGGTCGCAGTGCAGGGTTCACACAAGAGCAAACAAGCCCCGGGAACATCTAAGAGACTTCCTTGTTTGTCTGAGACCCACGTCTTTGCTACAGTATGGTTTAGGACTGAGAGATATCCATGACGCAGCCCCTCATGCTGGGATTTCTTTTCTGGAAAGGAGAACCTTCCGGTTGTCACTCTTCGGTCATACTCTGTGACCTCAGGGGAGGCAGGGGGTGGGGTAGGGTAGGGAGTGCAGATGTCACAGTGTGGGCACTGGCAGAGGCCACAGAGTCACTGCCTGCCAGGGGCAGTCTTGTGGGCTTCGGGATCTTGACAGTGTCTCCATGAAGACACTAACTCTGGCCACTGGAGTCACCTCAAGATTGATTGACAGGTTGTATAAAGTGCCTACGTGCCTGGCAGATCACATATGATCAGCATGTGGTCATAGTTACTGTCACTAGTAAGTAAAAGTACTCTGTTTCCTGGATATAGATAAAGTGTTGAGTCATGAAGGCCACAGGAATTCAGATGGTGTGGCTATCATCAATCTGTCCTTTGTAGAGGACAAACAACAGAACTCCTGTTGGATTTCAGGTAAACAATGTTTGTTTGTGTTTATTTGTTTTAATTTAAGAAAGGGGGCCAGTGGGCTGGCTCAGCAGGGAGGTTCTTGGTACCAAGCCCAACCACCTGAATTGACTCCTGAAAGTCTTTTCTTTGGTTTTGTTTTGTTTTGTTTTGTTTTGTTGAGACAGGTCCTAAGTTGCCTTGGCTGTTCTAGAACTCATTAAGTGGATCAGACTGACCTTGAACTCACATCGATCCGTTTGCCTCTGCCACTGCTGGAAAGTTGTCCTTTGAACTCTACGTACATACCCTGTCACAAACACACAAACAAACAAATAAATGCAAAAATATGCAAATATATGTGGGTATGCATTCCCAATATTACACCAAACATGCTTATACTAGGAAAGTCTTTGTTGTTTATTGAAGTCTGAAATCCTGACTTAACTGAGTATCCCACAATTCCATTCGGCCATACAAGCTAAGCTGTATGAATGGGCGGGCAGCTTGGTTAGGCCGGGAAAAGAGGGTGGTGGGAGCTCTAGGCTGAGCCAGAGCGAAGGCCTGTGTGTACACAGCTGCCAGCTGTGGAGCTGGGCAGTTTATAAGCACCTCAGCGGCCTCCTGAGGGAGTCATTCCTTGTACTGTACAGATGAGAGAGCTGAGCCCTGAGAGGGTCCCTGAACACCTGTTTCTTCTGTGGCCACATCCTGGAGAGCAAGGCAAACAGGGCATGGTGGGGAGGGGAGGGGCTGACCCAGGTCCCTTTCAGCACAGGCTTACTGAATAATACCACCACCACCACCACCACCACCACCACCACCACCACCACCACCACCGTTCCTCCTTCCCTCCTTCCTCCCTCCCTTCCTTCTCTCTGTTTCCTTCCTTCCTTCCTTCCTTCCTTCCTTCCTTCCTTCCTTCCTTCCTTCCCTTTGACATTCCCAGGTAAGCAGGCATATTGTGAGAGACTTTGAATTATTCGTCTGCATCAGTACTTCTCCGTGTTTCAGTTTCATGTTCCACAGCTCTAGGAGCGTATCTGGCTGCCAGAGTGTCACCATCCTTCATTAACCAAGGGCCAGGAAGTTTCACAAGAAAGACAAGCCTACCGCTTGTCTAGATCTTTCCTACTCCGCACAAATGTGGTCCCAGAGCAGATAAGATAACAAACATTATACAGCACAGGTAAAGGGATACCTTCAAATTAATTTTAACTTCACCAGTTCTCTTTTTACATGGTGTATGTGTGTACATGCATGCATGTGAATGTGCATGTGTAGGCATTTGAAGGGGCAGTAAATGGACAATTCCCTCCTTCTACCATGTGTGTTCCAAGGTCTGGGTGACAAGTCCCTTCTCCTCGCTGAGCCATCTTGTCGGTCCAGTTTCACCAGTTTTAAATCTAAAGTAATTACATGAAACAAATCGAAGTTAAGAACAAGAAAGCATTTTTGTTTTCTTTTTTGGTTTTTTCGAGACAGGAATTCTCTATAACCTTGGCTGTCCTGGAACTCACTCGGTAGACCAGGCTGGCCTCGAACTCAGAGATCTGCCTGCCTCTGCCTCCTAAGTGCTGGGATTAAAGGTGTGCGTTACCACCGCCCTGCTGCATGAAAGCATTTTAAAACACCTTCAATGTGATGGCTTTTACCAACTTAGTTCCACGTCAAAAAGATGTTCTATATATATATTATGAACAGTATATATATATATATATATATATATACTGTTCATAATATGTATGTGTGTGTGTGTGTGTGTGTGTGTATATATATATATATATACTGTTCATATATAAACAATAATTCCCTTTTAGAAGAACAAGAGTAGAGCAGATAACATCAGCAGTTCAGATCAAAAGCACCGCCTGAGTTCAGGGGCCCAGTACACTGCTGGGAATACAACAGCCAAGAAAGACCTGTTTCTGCTCCTCAAAGGCCTGGTCATGGGAAGGGACACATTCAGTTACAGTTCAGAGGAGAAGGGACAAAGTGGCCCCTCAAGGATGTGATACTCACTCTGTGGGATGGGGAAGAGTAGAGCTGGATTGTTATCTCTGGAGAAAGACTTCCAGGAAACCGGATGGACACAGGTGTGTGTGATATGGTACTGCGCATCCGGCTTATCTCCCTTGTCAAATTGCATGTTGCTACACTGAGTTAGGACGAGCTGTTGAACAGTATCACACAGACCTGTATCACTGTCCCTCAGGGCCATTAACTCATGATTTATAATATCATGGTTTTTCAAAGATGCTAACTTCCCAGACAAACTAAACCACTCCCCTGAGGCTACAGGTCCTTTATAGGCATTCCAACACTATGAAGGCACACCCTGACCAACAACAGGTCTCTCCCCAACCCCGTGTTTGGATGTTTGGGGCCTCCCGACATCTCTACCTCTCTCTCATTAACGGGACCTCCAGGCCACACAGACACATGTATTACCAATGCCTGTATACAGTGCCAGACAGGAAACACACTGGAGGATTTGAAACAATTTTAAAATGCGCCTTCAAATTTTACAACTTACTTTACTTGCCCCAGGGAGGAACCCAGCGTCTTATATAAATATCACCCCAAACAGGCCTATGCTGTTTCCCACCCAGCTTGGGGAGCTGGGCTTTTCTGTTAAGACTGAGATGGGGAGAGGGTGGGGGAGGGAAGGCTTTTTTGTTGAATTTGATTAGTTGTTCCATTTCTTCTGTGTCTTGGTGGTCACTGACTTTCCTAATCATGTTTATTTTATAGGCACTACCAGTAGCCAAAGTGGGGTGGCATGTTCTTTGTTTCTAAGACTACTAACTAACCACCCAGTCAGCCTGAAACAAAAATCCAGAAGACGCTCGGTGGACCTAGCAAGAAGGAATTTTAAAGAACAGCTTTCCCGGCCTTGGAGTCAAACAGGTCCTGGAATCAAGGCAACCAGAGGGCAGAGACAGACACCTCAGCCCTGGGCTGGGCTGAGCCATATCCTCTACCCAAAGGCTCTGCAGATCTCATGACTCTCACACGCTCTCCTCCTGACTTTCACAAACCTGTGTCCTGTTGTCTCTATCTCTTTTATCATCAAGGTAGGACTTTTTTCTTTCTTTCTTTCTTTCTTTTTTTTTTTTTTTTTGGTTTTTCGAGACAGGGTTTCTCTGTGTAGCCCTGGCTGCCCTGGAACTCACTCTGTAGACCAGGCTGGCCTCGAACTCAGAAATTCACCTGCCTCTGCCTCCCAAGTGCTGGGATTAAAGGCGTGCGCCACCACCGCCTGGCTGCAGAACCTGTTTTCTTCAAGACAGGATGTTATGTTCTGCGAGGAAAAACATCCCGCCTTTTGCAGTTTGGGGGTTCCCTCCTTGTATTTTTTCTCCCCCCACCCCATGCTGCTAAGTATAAATTGAGCAGAGAGGAATAAAAATTGGCATTCTTCCTTGATGAGTGATCTGTGTCTTCTGTTAAAGCCCCCAGGCCTATGCCCGATTCTTGGTACCGTGACAGCATGGGCGCTGTCTGTCTGGAACTCCAGTTCCAGGGCTTCTGACATCATCACACAGACATACATGCAGCAAAACACCCATGTACATTAAAAGAGTAACCGTTTTAAAGATCTATTTATGTGTATGACACTGTTGCTGTCTTCAGACACACCAGAAGAGAGCATCAGATCCCATTACAGATGGTTGTGAGCCACCATGTGGTTGCTGGGAATTGAACTCAGGACCTCTGGCAGAGCAGTCAGTGCTCTTAACCACTCAGCCATCTCTCTAGGCTCCAAAAGAGTAATTTTTAAAGAAAAGAAAATAATGTTTTTTATGTATGTGTATGTATCAGTGTCGGTGTAAAGGCACATGCACATGTATGCAGGTAACTCAGAAAGCCAGTGGGGAGAATCCAATGCCTGGAGCTGAGTCCAGGTCCCTGGAAGAACAGCAAGTGCTCTTAACCACTGAGCCATCTCTTCAATGCTTGCTCTTATTTCTCTCACTTTTTGGTTTTTATTAAACAAGATCTTAGGCTAGAGAGATGGCTCAGCGGTTAAGAGCACTGATTGCTCTTCCAGAGGTCCTGAGTTCAGTTCCCAGCAACCACATGGTGGCTCACAACCATCTGTAATGGGATCCAATGCCCTCTTCTGGAGGGCATCATCCAGAGTGCTCATATAAAACAAATAAATAAATCTAAAATTTTAAACAAGATCTTTCTAAATAGCCTTGGCTATTCTGGAGCTTGCTATGTAGACCAGGCTGGCCTCAAACTCATAGAGGTCCTCTTGCCTCTGCCTCCTGAGTGCTGAAATTAAAGGTGTGTGCCACCACATCCAGCCTGCCTCCTGTACACAATATAACTACGATACTTCCTGTCTCTGCTCCCCCTCCCCCAGATACCTAGGAGCACTCTGTACACACCAGTGATGACTCTGGCAAAAGTACATCCTGCAACTACCTCCTAAAAGAGCTGTGTGACCATTTGCCATCTCCCTCCCTGCCAGCTCTACTCCTGGTCCGATCTCAGTCGGCCACTGAGCCATCTCCTGACATTACAGATTAGACTGGTCTATCCTACAGTCAAGTCCCCCTTTCCTATGAGGCAATAGATGTCTGAAACCAACCCTCCCTCACCTCCCTCACCTCCCTCACCTCCCTCACCTCCCTCACCTCCCTCACCTCCATCACCCCTTGCCTTGCCATCCTCTAATCTTACAGAACATGCCAGTGCATCTTGACACACAGAGATCGTGTCTATCAGGAGAGGGCTCTGCCTAAGCAAGAGTCTTCGAGATGGAGTGAGGCTTCCGGGGGAGGGTCGTGAGTTTGTCCTCAGCCCAGCAGAGCTTGGGCACAGAAGATGACTAAGTGTAGCCTACAGTTGGAGCGATTTCACTTCACGCTGTGCAAGGGGTCGGGCTCCTTCTGACATTGACCCATCGAGCCCTGGGTCTTCAACCCTGGCCTCTTTGTTTTGGGGTTCTCTCACCCAAGGCAGAGCTTAGCTTGTTTAAGCTTCCTGCAGGAGTGGGTTGCTGTCCAAGGACGGGCTGTAGCAAGTCACTCACCGAGAACCTGACAGCTTGTGTACTCGCTGGGGTCAGAAGTCACCGAGCAGTCAGGAGTGACAGCCAGACAGGCTGAGGAAGTTTCCAAGTGACTCATTGGAAAGATGTTGTCCTCAGACAGGACTGAAATCCTAGTACAAGCCAGCAAAGGGGCAAGCAGCCAAAGCCACCCTCTGGCCAGTCTCATGCAAGGTGGTATCACCTTCCACGTGCCACTGTGATTGAAAAGTGACCCATGGGAACAAACAGCTGCCATGGGAACTTCCCAACAGAGGTGACACCCCTCTCCTGCTCCTGCTGAGAAAGCTGCTGCCACCTCAGCTCCTGCTATCGGGAACACAACTGCCACCCTGTAGAGGGAATAGCTGCCATCCTCAGCAAGCACTGACACATTATGAACCTGCAAGGAGCACTAACGGAGGAGTGTGGCAGGGTTTGAGTGGAACCCGCCGGGACAGTGGAAGGCCCAGGTCAGTAAGCGATAGAGAGAACCCATTGGGTTGCAACCTGCTACAGTCGTTGTAAGTGCCACCATGAAACAGCTCATGGAAAGACTCTGTGTGCCAGATGTGCCAGCCACCAAACACTTTAAAACAAAATCCCACTTAATGCTAAGCACAGACAGTATATCCTTTCGTCCTAGGGGAGGAAGTAGATGCGGCTGTGGCTTACCCAAGGTCAGGGGTATACTGGCATGGGGATTTGTATCCTTGAAAGTCTGTCTCTAAGGCCTGGGTAAGGCCTAAAGAAATCAGTGACTGGAAAGCTGGTGCGGCACACTCCCGTCTCCTCCCACCCCTGTCTCCTTCCACCCCTGTCTCCTTCCACCCCTGTCTCCTCCCACCCCTGTCTCCCTTCCAGCTTCACCCTGAGAAATAGCCACACTCTCACCTTGAAACTCTCACCTTCTGTTCTTAACCGAATCCCTTCCTAATCCTCCTCAGTTTCCCCCGTGCATCTCCCGAGTCTCTGTGCCTTCCTCCCTCCTTATCAGCTTGGCTCAGATTTTCCCAACCCAAAGGAGATCCTTAAAACTGAGCCTGCTAGTGCAGGCCTGCAACCCCAGCCATTAAGGGGTCCCTTGGGGGACGGGCCAGATGGCTCAGAGCACTGACTGCTCTTCTAAAGGTCCTGAGTTCAAATCCCAGCAACCACATGGTGGCTCACAACCATCCGTAATGAGATCTGACACCTACGCCTTCTTCTGGTACGTCTGAAGACAGCTACAGTGTACTTATATAGTAATAATAAATAATCTTTGGGCCAGAGCGAGCGGGACTGGAGCGAGCAGAGGGCCTGAGTTCAATTCCCAGCAACCACATGATGGCTTACAACCACTTGTATAGTTACAGTGTATTCGTATACATAAATAAATAAATAAATAAATAAATAAATCTTTTTTTTTCTTTCTTTCTTTTTAAAAAAAAAGGATCCCTTGGCATTCCCCTTTATCCTTAGCACACAGGTTAGGTAGAATCTCTCAGGCACCAAAAGTGTCCTGAGCCTGTCTACTCTCTATGCAGCAGCTCCTTGTCACCAGGACAGGTTGGGAAATGACCTCATAGACCAGGACAGGTTGATAGGAGCCTCCTTTGCACTGGCTGAACCATGAGAGGGGCCTCTTCCTTCAGGACATCAGCCAGTCATTTGCCTCCCTCATAGAGTGCCTGTCTTACCTTACCTCTTCTGATACCTGCCTGGCTGCTCAAGGCTGGGTGCATCCCTTCATATGGTGATTCAGGGGTGCACAGTTAAATCCTAGGCTCGTTCTCCACACCCTGCACTGAAGGAACTGTACCCAGATCTGGGCCCCAGTTTGCGACTTCTTGACAATTCATTCTTCAGGAAATTCCAAGCACTAGAATGTGACCTGCTAAAACGGAACTCCGTGCCCTTCCTGCAGACCCAGAGCTGCCTCTGATTCCCCCCTCCCCCCTCCCCACATACACACTACCTAAACCCTCTCTGGTGGTCCAGGTTTGGGCTTATCAGTGACTGAACTTGATCTGGATCTCCCTTGAAGCAAGAAAAGAACTCATTGGAGGGAAATGGAAGAGTTAGCAGATCATAGACTGGAAGGAAAGAGTCAGCCCTAATCTGCCTGGAGAGTAAAACCCAAAAACCAGAGTGCAGCCACAGTATAATCAGGACCATGACTGACCCGTGAGAACTTAATTCTTTTTCTTTTTTTGTTTTGTTTTGGTTTCCGAGACAGGGTTTCTCTGTGTAGCCCTGGCTGTCCTGGAACTCACTCTGTAGACCAGGCTGGCCTGGAACTCAGAAATCCGCCTGCCTCTGCCTCCCAAGTGCTGGGATTAAAGGCGTCCTCAGTGATTGAGTGATTGATTGAGCTTGTCCGGTGCATTGGGGGTCCCGGGGATTGGGGTAGGGGAAGTGTATGGTTGCCTGGGCATTGGCAGAATAGACCTAAGCAATCAAATAGTGACTCTCAGTTTTCCTAACAATGCCTACCACCACAGCTCCTGACGCTAAAAAGATGGCTTAACGCTTCACCACATGTACACACATAAGCGTGTGTACGTGTTTGAGCAGATATACACACACACATATACACGAAAGAGACTGTTTCTGAAATGGTCTTGTGTCTAATTCCTAGTGGGTGGCCCCAGGCCTCAGTATTTCTCTTGAGGGATGGGTAATGCAGGGCACTCAAGCTATTTATTGCCTTGTTACACATTCTGGCTTTACAGCTCTCTAGCTGTGTGTTCTCAAGAACACCGCCAGTTTCTCTGTGCTTCCATGTGCAAAATGAAGACACCAGTATAATCTAGCTCCTGTGCAGACGGTAACAGTGAAGGGCTTCCAGTGAGCCCGGGCTGGAAGATGCTGGCCGCTATCCGTCAAACCTCTCCCGGTTCTGTCTCCCTTTGCCTAGGGAAATGGTCAAACCCATCCCCTAAGCTTGTTTCTGAGGCCAGCTTGGGGTGGTCTTAGGGCTCCTTCTCCAGTCCAATTTAAAATGTCCCAGCTCAACTGGGGCTAGATAGGTGGCCCAGTGGTTAAGAGCACTTGTTGTTACAAAGGACCAGGGTTCAGTTCCCAGCACCCACAAGGCTTACCGTACCTTAGGGCCTATGCTCTCACATGGTGCATGCACCATACAAAATAAAATAAATGTAAAAAAACATTTTTAAAAATGCCCCAGCACATTTCAATTCAGACTCCTTTCACCAAAGGACTACCCCAGAGTCTGTCTGGCATATTCCCTGTCAGAAAAACCCCCTCCCCTCGCCTGCTGTTTACCTAACCTTGTGTTCTATTGTACCCTTCTGCCTCGGTCTCTCTCAGTAGTTCTGGTCCCTTCCTTACACCACCCCAGCTGTGCCTCCAGCCTGTGTCTCTTGTATTATCTATCCCCATCGTTAGGCAGTCCATTCATACTCCTCTTAACACCTAGAGCAGGATCAGCGTACTGTTAGTGCTAAGGCCATAAGCAGGCCAGAGAGGAGACAGGAAGAACACACGGAAGAGACAAGTACGGTTCCACAGGACAGACACTCTCCCCATCTTTCCCCCTCCCGCAGGTGCCAGAGCAGACAGTGGAGCTGCTAGAGTCTCTCTGGTTGTGGGCTGTTCCTTCCCATGGCACCGACTTTCACAAGCTTTCCTGTCTGCCAGACTGTGACCCCATCTCTTGTTGCCATGGCCCTAGGGAATCTGTCACATCCTTACGAATACAACAACTATTCATGCTCGTGTGCCTCCTCCCCTCACCATACAGTGTTCTAGAGGCTCCCCCTTCTCCTCCAGGAGCACAAGACCCAA
>JADRCD010236262.1:0-13395 GCA_019843815.1 Montemys delectorum | reverse complement strand
GAGAGAGAGAGAGAGAGAGAGAGAGAGAGAGAGAGAGAGAGAGAGAGAGAGATGTGGCAACTGGAGGGCTCTTGAGAGCATAGACAACAGCTTCTCCCAGCTTTTCTGTGGGGCTCTTGGTAAGGGTAGAGTGTGAATATGTGTCTGCATAAAATGGCACTGCCTATGTTAAGTTTCCTTGGTGATGGACAGTCTCTACCTGCTGTGTCCAGTACAGTAACCATGAACTCCACCTGTCGATGTAACACTTGAAGTATGACCCCAACAATTAAGGAACAAAACATGCAATTTTATCAATTTAATTTAAAAATTAATTTAAATAGTCCCATGTGGCTAGTGGCTATCACACTAGAAAGTACACATCTAAGAGATGAGATACTTAAAAGAAACTCCATCGGACGCACAGGCTGTAGGAGGTTCTCATAAGGGATACATATTTGTTGTGCCTAAAAGCACAGAAGTATAGGGAAGGCTGGGAAGTGGCAAGGTCAGACTTACAGTTTTTAGTTTCTTTGGAGCACTGTATTGATAAGGGTAGACATATTGTTCCAATGCACAGCATCCACATTTCGGCAATTAGCACAGCAGTTTATGTTGTTGCTCATATCACAGGTCACATAAGGCTAGGAAGGGTCTCTTTATGTTCCAGACTGTCATGTAGGAATCCAGACTCCTTTCTTCTTACTGCTTTCTCCTTTGAAATCCTGTTTAATCACTGGATCAAGATAGAGACAGGCACATATTACCTTGACCAGAACTTAGTCACAAAGCTAAAACTAACTCCAAGCGACTCTGGAAAATGTATCTGTGTCTATTAAAATTAAACAGTTTGGCTAGCAGCTGCCAAGGGTAACTACTGTGTGGCTTTATGTATCAGCATCTTGTGAAACAGGAGTAATCTAAGATTTGAAGGAAGCTAAGGGCGGTGGCACATCTGAAACAAAAGATTGTTTTGATTGGTGGTTTCTGTTTTATTTGCCAACTTGATACATGTTAGGGTTATATGAGAAGAGAGGATCCGAACTGAGAAAATGTCTCCATAAGATTGGCCTGTATGGAAGCCCATAGGACTTTCATTGTCTCAATTAGTGATTGATGTGGGAGGGCCCAGCCCATTGTGGGTGGTCCTGGGCTGTATAAGAAAGCAGACTGAACAAGCTATAGACGGTACGTCAGTAAGCAGCGCTTCTCGATGGCCTCTGCTTTAGTACCTGCCTCCAAGTTCCTGCTTTGCGTTCCTGTCTTAACTTTGCTCAGCAATAAAGTGTGACCTGAGACTTGCAAGCTGAAACAAATCCTTTCCTTTCCAAGTTGTTTTTTGGTCATAGTGTTTATCACAGTAATAGAAACCCTAACTAAAACAGGAGCCCGGCTAGATTCTGAACTGACTCCAGCCTCTCTGCTTGGGCCATATCACGGCAGACCTACTGCTGCCAAGAAACTTGCCCATGGAGACATCACTGCCAGGCATAGTGTGTGTGTGCCCCCTTTCCACCCAAAGAACAGAACAGACTTTGGGCAGAATGCTGGAAATTCCTGAGCTTTTTGAAATCCCAAGACCCCATGTGGCACACATAGGCACAAACTATCTTGGGCAAACATTCTCAGTATCATGGAAGGAGACAAGAAGAATGTCTCCCTTGGAGAGATAGCTTTTGTTAATAAAGTGAGGTTGCTTAACTATTTACTCATGGTATTATATGACAACTGGAATGTGACTCAAAGCTGTGGACTAAAGGCTTATGATAAAGCATGATTGGTTATGAGTTGGCAATGTTCAATGCTAGTGAGGGGTCATGGGACATATGATATAATTTTCTCATTCGTAAGGGTTTTTTGAAGAGCTTTGAGAATCTGTGTTAAGAGTTTTGCAGAGAGCCTGAAGCATCTTATGACCTTGCAGTATGGACATAATAACTGGTCTGTTTCTGTATACTTGTCCATTTACCAGAACAATTAATGATTTTATAGCTGACTCTCCCACAAACTCAAGGAGACAGTCAACCCAGGCTTTGAACTCTGAAGAGCAACAGCATTTGTTTGCAAGCATCACAGATGTGCAGAGCTGGAATGGGTTGGATTCTCATGAAGTGTGTCTGTTTGCTTGCCAAATGGTGCACAAATTGCCTTAGTACAATTTTCTACAAAGACTAGAAACTTGGATTTCTAGCTTCAGAATTCAGAACCAGCCCACCTCATTCTTTAGAGTCACATCATTTGGTTCAGTAGACAGAAACCTGTGGGGTTAGGAAGCATCTCTTGGGCTCCCCATGTTTTCTTTCATTACTTTGGTGAATGCTAGAAATCATATTCATTCTACTTCATTGTCTGGGTTAATGCTCTGTCCAGTTTACATGCAAATTTTGTATCTTTGGACAAGGCAGTCACTTGTTTGTTAGTCTAAATGATTTAACAGTTCTTACTTACATGGAGGGAATGGATAGAAACGGAACCCTTGAAGGGCTGGAGAGATGGCTCTGTTGGAAAGAGCATCTGCTGCACAATCATAAGGTCCTGAATTCAGACTCCAGAAAGTGCATAAAAAGTTGGATGTGACTATGCCAGCCAGTAACCCTAGTGTAGTGACAGTGGGGACAGGAGGATCACTGGTACGTTGGCTACCAGCCTAGCTCTAGATTTAGTAAGTGTACTGGCTGGTTTTGTGTGTCAACTTGATACAAGCTGGAGTTATCACAGAGAAAGGAGCTTCAATTGGGGAAATGTCTCCATGAGATCCAGTTGTAAGGCATTTTTCTCAATTAATGATGAAGGGGGAAGGACTAACTGTGGGTGGTATCGTCCCTGGGCTGGTAGTCTTGGGTCCTATAAGAGAGCAAGCTGGGCAAGCCAGGGGAAGCAAGCCAGTGAGGAACATCCCTCCATGGCCTCTGCATCAGCTCCTGTTTCCTGACCTGCTTGGGTTCCAGTTCTGATTTCTTTTAGTTATGAACAGCAATGTGAAAATGTAAGCTGAATAACTTTCCTCCCCAAATTTCCTCCCCAACTTGCTTCTTGGTCATGATGTTTGTGCAGGAATAGAAACCCTGACTAAGACAGTAAGAGAACCCGTCTCAGAGAAATAGGCGCACAGCAATAGAGCAGAACACCCCACATCTTTCTCTAGCCTCTACACACACATGCACAGGTGCACACATCCACACATATGTGTCCAAATATGTATACATACAAAAAAAGAGAAGAAAAAATATATATTTATATATAATTTATATATAATATATAAAAATGTAATATACATAAAATATACTATTTGAAATATATTAATATATTACACACATACATGTTATATATTATGTAATGTGTTATATAGATATATTAATTAAATGGTATATAATATATAATAAAATAATGTTATTTATAATAAATATATAAATAGTAAAAACTAATTGTAATAAATAATTTTTAAAGGGAAAACAGACCTTAAAGTGTGAAGTTGCAGAAATAAGGTACCACAGAACAGAAAGAGAAGGCAATGGAAGGAATGTCTAAGGAGTAGACTCTGATCTCACTCATTCTGAGGGCCAAGCGTGCACTCATCGTATCAGAGCTTGGGTGACTTGTCGAAAGTTCATGAACAGCATTTGAAGAACTGTGCTGAATGTTTCAAAGAACTGGTTTCAATCATGTCTAGACTCAGCTACAATATCCTAACAGCTAACATTTCCATTTACAATTGCACAGGAGGCATGTTTCCACTTAGTATGGCACCATCCTTACAAGTCCTAAGATATGATACCATCAATGAAACCGAGTTTTGCAGGCGAGGGGAAGTCGTTCATCTGGTAAGAGAGTCAAACCTTGAAGCCTGGTCTATCCAGAAACTGCGCTCTCCCACTAAGCCTCCACTGTTCTGGATTTGTTGATCTCACATAAGGTTATACTTCAAATCCAGCAGCCTTCAGTCTTGGTGTTTTTTAAGCCACACTTGCCTTTATGGACAGGGACATTGCAATTGGCTGTGTCCTGGTTGTCTCCAAAGAGGTGATGTTCTGAGGATGTGATTCATATCTTGTAGGTCAGAAAAAAAAGGGGGGGATTCTCTGTAAACCAATCTGGTTAAACACTAGCCCAGTCTGCACAGGCAGGACCAGTTGAATCCCAAGCTATAGCCTTTCCCTGGAAAGGGGATGGGATGGGGGTTCTTTTCATTTAGCATCAGCCCAAATTGAATACCCTTGTCTTTTTTCTCTCCCCATTGTGTCTTCAAGTCCATGCTCAAGATCCATCAAAAAGGGCACAGACCAGATGGCAAATCTATCACATATTCTGCACACTCATAGTCAAGGCTACTATGGGAGTGACTGTTAGAATAAATCATAATCTAGATGCACTGAGCACCTCCCATGTGCCCCACACTGTGTCAGGAATCAGAGATGGCTGAGATTGAGACCTTGCCTTACCACATAAAGGCTAGAAAGAGACACGGCGTGCAGACAACTAAGCCTGTATAGATGGAAAGAACTACCCTTCGGAGACACAAGAAGGACTGCAGAACCCCACAAAGGGGGAATAATCACTTCATCTGGGATACAGGAAAGACTTTACCAAAACTTAGTGTGCAGACTTTGTGCTGTGTCTTTAAGGTTTGAGACTGAGTGACGTCAGCTAAGAAGAGTATTCTGAAGTTATTTCCTCAGGATTAAGACAAACTCTCTCCTGGAAGGAGTAGAGAGACTCATAGGAATAAGAAGTTAATAAACTTAGAGGTTCAGGAAACCCAGCAACTCTCAAGATTCACAATCACAAATGCACCATCATGACCACCACTGCCACCACCTGCCAAAATCAAGGTTGCAAAGCACTGAACAACTGTTGGGAGAAGAAGCTGTCCGGTAGAGCTGGGTGCAAGTGGGGCAGGGAACTCTAAGGATGCAGTGTTCCTAACTCTCCCACCCAAGCTCCTTTGAGTTCCCCATGTTCCTGTACAAGAAACTCACTACATTTGAGTAGAATCAATTCTTGACCTGACTTCAGTCCCCTAGGCAGGCAGGGTGAATAAATGTTCACATCTCCCAACAATGTGGAAACAAAACAGAAAGTCGTGGTGGGAGTTTCTGGAGGATGAGGAGACAGCACGTGCAGAGATTTGAAGATGTGATGGGGCAAGCAGCCATCAGAAAGGGACAGAGCCTGGGCTCTGGGAGAACAGTGGAAGTAGGTCAAGTAGGTCCAGAAGTGAGACAGATGACATCACAGGGACAGTCCAATAGGAGAGGGTAGTGAAATGTAGCAAAGAGGTGGGGGTAGTCAAGAAGAGAGAAAGCTGGTACCAAGGAGCCAGGAAAGGATCCTCCGCATGAGAATAAAGTTAACATCACATGTTTGTATAAATTCTTCCTGGAAAAGGACAGACAGAGAAGCAAGGGAGAGCAAGACATGGCTGTGGAAACAGTGCCCATGCAGGAGGAGGCACCAGAGCTGAGAACAGCTAGCTAGTAGAGTGCTTGTCACACAAGGGTGAGGACTTCTGATGGCTACAGAAAAAGCCAGGTACAGTAGTATGTGCATAGGATCCCATCTCTGGGGAGGCAGGGATAGGAGGATCCCTGGGGCTTAATGACCAGCCATCCTAGCCTAATAGGCTGAGCTGCAGTTTCTAATGAGGAGTCCTGACTCAAAAAACAAGGGGAACGCTGCAGAGGTTCCTCTCTACAACCTTCGTGTATCTCTGAGTAGTGAAGTCTACCATAAAGGCACAGAATACATAGATAGCCAACAGTCAACTTAGGGCTTCGAGTTAACATTCAAAGCTAGATGGGGTGGTTTGAATGAAAATCCCCCCACCCCACCCCTCACATAGGCACGTGTGTTTGAATACTTGGTCCCCAGTTGGTGAAACTGTTTGGAAGGAGTAGGAAGTGTGGGCCTGTTGGAGGAGGTGTGTCGCTGTGGGGTGGGCTTTAAGATTTCAAAAGCCCACTTCATTCCCAGTTAGCTAGCTAGCGCTCTCTCCCTCTTTACCCCTTACCCCCTTTCTCTCCTCCTCTCTCTTCTCTCTTTGCCTTGTACTTATGAGTCAAAATCTAAGCCCTCATCTACTGCTCTAGCACCATGCCTGCCTATCTGACGCCATGCTCCCTACCATGGTGGGCATGGACTCTAACCATCTGAAACCATGAGCTCCAAATTAAACGCTTTCTCTTATAAATTTCCTTGGTTATGATGTTTTATTACAGCAATAAAAAAGTAACTAAGACAAACGGATTCCCAAGATCCCCCAGAGGGCCCATGTTATTATGCTTGTAGCTCCTCTTCTGGCTGATGGTCTCCCGTGTCCCTCCTCATATGCTAATATTCTTTTGAACTGAAAGAAATGGACTCTGATAGCAAACTCATCAGTTCCTCTGCCTGATGGTGAGAGAAGGGAGTGAGAGGCAGGGACTGAACCAGAAAAAAGAAGAGGAGGGGGAGAAGGAGGAAGCGGAGGAGATGGGGAAGAAGAGGAAGAGGATGAAGAGAAAGAAGAGGAGGAGGAAGGGGAAGAGGAAGAGGAAGGGGAGAAGGAGAAGAAAAAGAAAAGTGGCATGAATAACTGGAGGCTATCCTTGCTGAACACTTCCCACAGCTTCATTTTCTGGAACCTGCCTCTATGTGCTTGGGTTAATGCTTGGGTGAAGCAGGGAGGTTGGAGCCTGTGGACAAACAGGTCTTGGAACTTATTCCTTCTGCATAAAACTTACCTATGGGCATCTGGATTGCTGAGACCTTTCCTCATCCCTGTCCCTACGACTGTCTCTGTTCCTTTATGCTCTTCTAGAGCTTAGGGACTTAGCCCCATAGTGTAAACTTGATCTGATGGGCTACAGCCTGGCATCTGTATTGTCATGTGCATACTGGTTTAACGTATGTGCCCATGCACCCACACACAATCTGGCAGTTCTAACTTTTTCCCTAGACAGATTTCGCCATACTTCCTATCTTAAACAACAAACAACTACCCGAATTCCAGGCATGTTATCTATGATAGTCACTGAAGAGCCGAAATTTTTATCATTGAACATTTTAGAGATGGGGGGGGGAGGCACAGAGAGGTTAAGTAAGTTCCCTATGGTCCCACAGCTAGGTAACAGCTAGACAAGTTCAAACCTAATCACTCTGACCTCAAAGTGTATTTTACCCCTTCAAGGTACATGGATGGCATGCTCAATGTAGAAAGTTTGCAACCCTCAGAAGAGTCCCAACTCCAAAATGCCTGGCCAGCACGGGACAAACAATCGAAGTAGGACAGCCACAAGAAGTGAGGGCAAGAATGACTCTTTAGGAAACCCAGGCAAGCTTCACAGAGCAAGCCTGAGTACAACAGTGTTAGAAAACAAAAACAAAAACAAAAACAAAACAAAACAAAACAAACAAACAAACAAAACGGCCCAGGCAACAGCAGCCTGGCATGTCAGCAAAGAGGGAGCAGACTTTGAGCTATACAGCTCCTTCCTCTCACAGTCCACATGGAGACAAGCTCCTCAAATCTCTGCCAGAGTAGAGACTAAGGAAGAATCCTTATGTACGCACAGCTTGGAAAGGACACAGACACACAGATACACGCACGCATTCTTCCATAGGAGCATTGTTTCTAAATAGAAAAGATAACCTGAAATACACCCTGAGCTTGCAGAACACACACACACACACACACACACACACACACACACTGGGGCTAGAGTGACTGAACCAACACTTTAGCCCTGTCAGTGGTAAGAGGAGGAAACCTACTGCCCTGGCAGCTCCTGACTTTCAGTTCCTATTTAAAATGTCTGAATTGGGAGCATCGACAAGCTCCCAAATTAGCTTTTTAAATAGAAGCCGAGAGTTAAAGGAAAAGCGGCCGTGTCATGGGGGAAAAGCAAGTGAAAAATCCCGGCCAGGCTGGGCCAGAGGCAGAGGGGGGAAGGAGTCAACAGGCGTGGCTGGGGAGATTCTAGGAGATGGAGGGTACTCAGTGTCTCCTGGACAATGTCTCCTCCAGCTGCTCGAACCTAATCCAGATACCTTCTTTCTCCTCACCATCCAGCCTCAAGGAGAGCTGTAAACAAAATCCACAGTGGCCTGAACTAGAAATCCAAGTCTCCCTTACTTTTCTTCAGATATTGGAGACAAAAAAAAAAGGAGAGCAAATCACAGGCACTACACTTAGACTACCAAGTATGAACATCTGAGGAATGGGATTGGAGGGGGTGGGCAGGGTGAATTAATGTTCTGTCTTTATGACAGGCTTTGTTTCTTTTTAATTTAAAGAAAAAAATTACTGAAGATCTGAAAAACAGTTCCTACAAGATTGACTTTCCCATAAGACTGCAGCTACACGATGCATTGCGTCTATCATGTTAAAACGTGCATTAGACACAAATACACAAACCATGAAAATAAGCCACCATTGCCCCAGAGGCCACAAGTTGTCCCATTCGTAGATGACCCCAAGAGTCGAGTGGTGTCCCAGGTAAGCAACCATTGCTTCCCTGACAGTTTGGGGCACTTGGTCCCGGAACTGCCTTTATACTGCAGAACAACGGCAAGAATGTACAGGAAATTCAAACTTCGACAGAAATAAAATATTGGATTTTCACTGCTCCACAGCTGGGCCGGAGGTGTTAGACCAAAGCCAAGTGTCCCTACTGGGACCAGACCTCTCAGAGACAGAGTACCTGTCTCTCAGGAATCACTTCAACTGAGGTTACAACTAAAAAACGAAACAAAAACAAAAACAAAAAACAACAACAAACAACAAAAAACCCACCACCACTGGCAGCAGAAGCAACAACAAAAACCTCTCCCACATAGAAGAGAGAAGGAGAATCCCTTCCAGGGCCTTCCCCGAATTCTTCCAGAGTTGGCCAGGGAGTGGCAGTGTTGTTAATCATTATTACTGTATGCAAATGAGTATGCAAATCCCACAGGGTTCTAGGACTCTTGGCAAATGTTAATGGGGTCCACGCCCACCTCTTGAAGGGCCAATTGTACACCTTTCAGACTGACACACTTAAAAAGGGAGCTTTGGTTAGAGTAAGTGAGCCTATGAAAAAGAAGCTCGAAATACCGGAGGCCCAGAGTAGCTGAGACCTCCATAACTACTCCTCAACTTGCACTTATGGAACAGGCTCGGTTTGCCACAAGCCAGAAACCCTATTCTTGACTCAGGAAGGTCTTTTTCCAGCCACAGTTAAAGACGTGTCTTGCCAAGTACGCCCTCACCCTCGCCGCACATTTCTCTTTCCTCTGCTTTTGTATCTCAGCATACACCTCTCCATACTCAGAGCTGCCATCTCTCAAGCCAAAGCGTTTCGGTCCGGGCAGAGGCTCGAAGTTGCCTGCTGCGCGATCTCCAGGCTCAGGATTCCCAGCACCCAGGCCGGAGGCACAGGGAAAGCCGGCCACGGTTTAGCTTAGCAGCCAGGACTGCGATCTACTCTGCTGCTGCGGTGGTCATGGGAAATCTCGGCTGGGCACTACGCCCCCGTGGGCGTCCCACTCCTCACGCTGGGTCCGAGTACTAAGCAATAGGGAACTTTGGGCTTCTGGAAAGGATCCAGGGCCTGGGCCCGCTCTGAAAAGATAGAGAAATGAGAGTTCCCAAATCCCCAGTATAATTCTGGGTATTCGTGGTGGGGCACTGGAGGGAATCCTGACCTTCGGGCCATGCCCTCTCACTCCCGTAGGACCGTGGCTCGTACGCGGAGGTAAGGGCAGTTTGTCTTCTTTGGGATATTCCCAGCTTTGGCACACGCAACTGACAGTTCAGGGTCAGCCTGGAAGCTCGCGCGGCGACCGGAGGCACCTCACTAGGTGACCAAGGAAAGGAGTTCGTTGCTCTACTGCGTGGACAGTGAATGGGAAACAGCCAGCCAGTTAAGTGTACACACCCCACGCGCATACACGCCAGCGCTCCCTACCACCTCTTCCTTAAGTTCCCAGCCACACACGCCCCCGAACTCACGATCACGCTGCACGCCCGGCTCCTCCCCCACCCCCAAGCCAAGCTCACCTTGCCACGCTCGCCCCATGCCCACCCTCGTCGGCACACGCGCTCACACCCGCGTCGGCACACTCCACTACCACCTCCAGGCACACCCTAGGATTCCTGCACTCTCCTGGGGAGACGCGCCAGGCTCTGCGTGGTCTCCCCCCCCCCCCCCCCCCCCCCCCCCGCTGCAGCCCCTCCACTCACCCGCGCGCCCTACACACACACACACACACACACACACACACACACACACACACACCCTCGCGCAGAGTCACTCCCCCTCGCACGCCCTCGGCACCCTCCCGCGGCGAGGCTCCCGGGTCCTCCTCCTCGCTCCCTCCGCTGCCTGGCCGCTCTGCTCTCTCGGGCCCGGCCTGGGGCCGCTCGACCCGTGGGGGATCGGTGGGGAGCGGAGGGCGCAGCCTCGCCGCCTCCCCCGGACTCTCCTCTCCGCCCCGCCCGCGCCGCGCCCCCACCGCCTCCTCGGGAGAGGGACCTCGGGAGAGGCAGCCCGTGGCCGGCCCGGCTCCGCTCTGCGCGGCATCGGCGGCGGCGGGGGCAGGGAACGAGCGAACCGGAGCTCACGAGCCCGAGAGCGGAGCGGCTAGGCGGGGAGGGGACGCGCTGCCAAGCCGGGGCTGGAGCGGCGGTGGCAGTGGCGACGGCGGCGGCGGCGGCGGCGGCGGGGGAGGGACGGGCCCCACGGACGGACCGACGCACGAACCGATCGAGTGAAGGAGGGACGAGCGAGACTTCGCCGGCGAAGAGGAGCCGCCCGAGCCGGCGGCTGCTGGGCGCTTCCCCGCGCTGCTGGGCGCTCTGCGCCTCGGCGGCCCCCGGCCGCAGCTTCCTCGCGCGCGCGGGGCGCGGGGCCTGGGGCTGGCTTCGGCGAAGGTAAGAGGGAAAGCCACCGAGCCTTCCGGAGCCAGCAAGTGCGAGGAGCGCTGCTCCCACGCCTGTTGCTCCGGCTGCCCACGCGGCACCCTCCCACTCCCGCGCCCGGGTGGGTGGGCGCTGGGGCGCCGGAAGGATGGGGGGTGGGGCCGGGCTGTAGGGGAGCAGGCAGCCGGCCTGGGGGCGTCGGTTCCCTCGGCTGCGGAACCACCTCTGGGCACTGAGGCGCTGAGAGGTTTGGGGGTGTGGGGGTGTGAACCTCTGCCCTCTTGCCATTGGCCTGCCTTCCCTCGCCGGGCGCCAGAAGCAGCGCCCCAGGATCTGGCTGCAGGTGGCGACGGTTTGCTCCGTCCCCGCTCTTTGTGAGCTGAGAAGAGAAATGGCTGAGAGTGGAAGCTGGGAGCCGTTTGGGGCGCTTCGCAAAGTTCTCCAGCCAGGCGAGCCTGTGTTGTGCCTGTTAGACGATGGAGGCTGGTTCAGCTCGTCCTGCCTGGCACGTCTTCCACCCCGTGAGCCCCAGGAAAGGTCCCATAAGTGTCACGAGAGACCCTGGGGAAGGGGTTTCAAAGACTCTTTTGCTTTAACAGGGTGTTTACACTGGGGATGGGCAGGGAGAGTTACCTGGAAATCAACTAAATTCCTGCGCTTTCTTAGTGCTGGCATTTAATTCAGCCCACGTTGTTCTCCTTTCATCCCGGGCAGCCTTGATAAGTCAGCAACAGGCTGAGGTTCCAAACCTGAAATCAAGGCAAAGAAAAGTCACCGTTGTATTAGACGGAGCCTCTGAACTTTCCCGGGGTGATAGGCGGCACAATGCAATCGGTAATCAGGTTTTACAGAGTGGTCATGCATGAATGTAGGTGATGCTTGAATCGATGCCTTATTTACTGTTACTTCCAGGGAGCCTGAGTGTTTAATCTCCGAAAAAAGGGGAGGGGGGAGCTCCTGGGCATTCATTCAATGCAAAGCATGTGTACATTTCCCCGTGTGGACACACACCGGCCCGCTGAAGGGAGCCGATGTGTTTATTTTTCCATGTTGCGTCTTGAATGCTGTAAGACTCAAGTACACAAGGGACCTCCAGAGGAAGAACGATTAACAGCTTGCTCCCTTTTGCTGTTGAGGAGGCTGGAGAAAGAGTTTGGGGAAACTGCACTGACCATCCTAGGAGCTGCACTGTAAAGAAGAGAATCTGCACGTCCCTGTGCCCCAAGATTCTCCAGCTTGGTTCCCCAGACTCATTTCATACCCAACAAAATCCTGCAGACACGGGACAGACTCCCTGGGGGCATGAAACAGTTCCCCAGACCAGCTCTGGTTTCTGCGGATTCTCCTCCGAGGTCATTGAAGGGCAGATCTTGGGGATGTGACAATTTTACTGCTTTGTGTCTGTGTTCAGGTGAAGTGTCAAACCCCAGGACAGGAGGGCTGCCATTTTTTTTTTTTTTTTGACCCTCTGCCTCTAAAATAGAAGCTGCTTAGCAGGCAGCTGGCTTTTTACAGCAGGAGAGAAAGGGTTCTCTCTTTTTTCAGGATTTTTCATGTTTGTCATTTCTGCGTTTACCTGGTTTTAATCTTTCTCCCTCCTGCATCCCTACCTCACCCCACAGCCAAATCTTTCCTACTGTCAAACTCTTTTGCCACAAACAAAAATAGCTTCAGAGTTTTCATTTGTAAAGCATCCATGTCCTAGTAAAACCGTGGTATGGGAGGCGTGTGCGGTGCCATTGGCTGGAAATGGGGCCGCACGATAGTGCCGGTTGCAGGGTTCATACCCAGGCCAGCTCCGAGAGGCGCTGTGCTGTCAGGGATGAGTGTTGCAGCAGGAACCTGCAAAAGTCCTGTTTAAGCCAGGTCATCCCTGCAGGGTTGTATGATGGGCGTGGCTGGTACGGACTTGAGGTTGTTGTCTGATAGGATGATAATTGTCTTCCAAACCCAGTTGTGTATGTACATGTATGTCCATATGCGCATATATATATATATATATATATATATGCACAGAGAAAGCAGTAAAGGGATAATTGCTATTTTCTTGGTACTCTGAGCCAGAAGGATAGGTTCTGAATCTCCAGAGACAATCTGGTACTTGCGTGGCCCTCTTGAAAAAAAAAAAAAAAAACTGTCCTGGATTATTGCACAGAGTAAAAGTTTGCCCTCAGGACAAGAGACTTTAGGATAGATAGGGAGAGGATTAATGTTGCCTCTCTCTGAGCTTTCAATTATCCACCAGAAAGCAGTTTGTGAATTGCTCATGGCCTTAGAAGAGTTGACTTCAGAGTGGAGGGAGCTCAGCTTGCAAAGTCAGGCAGCTGGCTATGGGATTCTTGAATCCAAGGGGCAGTACAGGGAGACTGGTAGGAGAAGGGCATTGTCTTCTCAGAGCCATGCATTTGGCTAACAAGGTTCTCCAGAGTGCGTCCTGATTCAGCAGTCTCTTAATCTTTGCCATTTGAACCCCTGCCAGTGCTCATCTTGGATACAGCAGGGGTGTTAGGGGTCACGAGTCAAGGGGCCAGGAGGGGCCC
>JADRCD010236261.1:3924-38945 GCA_019843815.1 Montemys delectorum | reverse complement strand
CTTGTATCAAGTTTGAAGAAGAGGACTTTATAAGTTACTGTTTCTCTGAGATGAATGTTTTTCCAAACTATCACAGCTAATGAACCCAATTCTTACCCTCACCTAATGTTTGTGCCACCCTCCAAGCAGAACCATTGTTCATTGAAACAGTTGGTGAATGACTTTATGGATAGACCATCTTAATACACATACCATTTCTTAAATGAATGTAACATGTTCTCTGTGGGCTGAGAATAAAATCACTCACTCAAATCAAATAGCTTTGACCATAGCAGGAAGTCTGTATCTAAAAATCATGCCTGCAATTCATTCCTTGGCGCAGCAGAACTGTCAACTCTCAGCTTAGCTACGATGAAAGTAGAATCCTTTGGTAATGTGAGAGTCATTGAAGTACAGCCTTATTACAATGAAATCAAATGTCTAAAACTTGTTCTTATTTTGGGCTTGTACCACAGTAAGAGCCAAGATTTTAAATTCTACTAAATACAAAACAAACAAACAAAAAGACTTTATATATTTATGTTCATTTAAGAAAATACTAGTAGTGATGTATTATTTTGAAATATACAGTTAATATGTTTAGAGTTATTTAAAATTTATATTGAGAAAAATTTATTTTCAGTATTACTGTAGAGAAGCATCTATATAAGACTGTTAAATTGATTGTTGTTTTATATGAAACAACTTTTATAATACTCATTTTTATTGTTATAATATATTATAAAGTTTAAAGAATATGACAAAAAGATATTGTAGATATTGAAGGGGGTTCTCTGGGAGGAGTTGGGGTACAAAAGGGAAACAAGAATGTGATTTAATTCTATTTACTTTAAATATGTTTTTAAATGTTAGCAAATTGAGATAAATTGAAATCATGTGACTTTTCTCATCATAATTCAATAAAACTTAAAAAGTAAAATAAAATAAGCCAATATATAAAAGGATAGCAAGAAAAATAAAAATTTATTGTGACTGCCACCTTAAAAAATGGCAATAATGATGTCAATACTAATTTTAAAGGAAAACTTCACATTGTTCTTCATTAATATGTCTACAACACATATAGTAATTTGATAAATACAGATCTATTCTCCAGTGAGTGAGAGCAGGAAAACTGGCCTTAGCAATATAGGAGAGCCGGCTCTGGTGGCATGGGTGCAGCTGACCAACTCAAGTACCACCCAGTCCCAGATTCAGGACTTTGTGAGTTAGTGAACCCCAACATCTATCCCATCTATGAACTACTGCAGCATGGGAAGGAGCCAGACTGGCAGAAGTTAAGCTGTAGCATCTCCATGACACTGGGCAACAATAGGTATCTTGGTATCTGAGAAGAGTCCAGGTGAGGATGCAGTATTGATGGTGTAGCAGAAGCCAGAGGCTTCCAACTAGACAAATGACTCACTGCAGTGAACATTTGCAAGTGAGGATGAATGAACAAATGGTATTCTGTGGGACACACTGTGATACACCAAAGCTTCCACTGTGAGATGAATTTTATTTGTTGATTTGTTTTGTTTTGTTTTGTTTTGTGGAGGAGTTTGCATGGGTGAAGAGCAGAATGGAAGGGTGATAAGATGAATGGGACTGGGATGCATGGTGTGAAATTCACACAGAATCAATGAAAAAAAGTTAAAATGTAGAAATGTAAGTGAATAACATTTAGGTAGTACATCTACTTCATTCATATAAAAACAGGCATTTAAATAATTTTAGACATCTTCTAAGAGCAGAGTCTTGAACCTGAGATCTATGGTTAACCTGCTACAGACACATGGTCACAATATGAGACTAGGGAAGATCTTTAGCACATATGCCTATTTTATCTACAAGAAAAAGATACTAAATCACTTGATGCTTAAAAATCCATATAATTTAAAAACATGTCAAGTAGTTCAAACAATGGACTGCATGTAGTAAATACTTTATATTGTTGCGCAATGTCCAATGTGTGTAAATAAAAAATGTATAGGGTAATAGTTTTCAAATGCTTTTTTTGTTCAGTGTTGGGGTCAAGTACAATAATGGGTAGTCAGTTAGTTCTACACAACAATCATGTCATGAATAATTAGTAAGTATGAGTGCTCATTTTTCATTACTGCAATACCCAAGCACTTCTGATCATTACAAACACACGGATACACAGCATGATGAGGTTGCCAGTGGTGTTGAGCAAAGGGCTAAGACATGTATGTTGAAGGAGGTGGTGAAATAAGAAGTTAATACTGTAGGCTAAAGGAAATACTTGAGAAAATTCAGTGATGTGCACAGGGTGCATGTTCAGGGATCTTTAAGATCTTGATATCTCTAGAAAGAAATTAATATGTAGAACAGTTTTGAGAGTAATGAGTGTTGTTTCAAAAGCTTGAAATTTTTTAAGTGAGGCAATGTGTCTGTAAGAGTACCCATAGGATATAATGGAAGCACAAACTGAGTTTAAGCTCTGTAATTTAAGAAGTATTCGTGAGAATTTTATTGAATGTAAGCAGTATTCAGTTTAGTCCAGATATGGACTATAGAAAAACTTCCAAATATACTGATAAATATTGTATTAATCTATGTTTTTAAGTAAAATAATAAAAGGTTATATAATTTGGTCTCCTAAGTAGGTGATAAATAGTATAATTTTGTATTCAGGGATAGATTACCAAGGAAACTTCACATATAATTGCATTGTGATTGAGGTAGCATATTCAATAACAACACATCTTTCTTACTGAGCAGGTATGAAACATTAAGGGATTACTGTCCTCATAGGTGTATTATTTTTTATTAATGCTGCATTACCAATTTATAATCATATGAAAGAAATAAAAATATTGACATTCTTCACAGAGACTAGGATAAAGAATAAGCTAAAGATTATCTAAGATTTAATACAAGTAAAACTTCTAAAAATTATTTTATCTTGACTATTTAGCAGGCATTTGTAGCTCCTTAAAATATTACTGATCAAACCACATTTCTTTTTATAGAAAGTGTGGAGAGATTTAATATAAAATCGTATCGGTGTCAAGTTACACGTAGCATTGAACTGCTAAGATTTTCTCTCAAAATTTCTTGATAAGAATAAAAATGACATATAAAGCAATTTATATTATTAAGATTGAGTTGAATACATGTCTTACAAAATAATACCTTAGAATTCATTTTTATTAAGGTTGAAATTTCACTATAAAATATAAGTAAATATTAAATAATTTTTCATTGAACTTGTGACAGTATATAGCATAACCTGATAACTTTTTCAACTAAATATGTTATAGTCAGCATCTCTCTAGAACTTATTTAGGAGTTTATATCACTTTAGCCCTACTTCTTTTTAAGGATGCCATGAATATTTCTTTCCCTTTGATTGTTGTTTATTTTGTTTTGCTTTCCCATTTTCTTTTTAACTCCACCACAAAGGCTACTGGTAGGGTTTCCACAAAGGTTTTCATTTTTCTTGACATTTTCTGGATCTCTTCATCCTACCCTACATTCATTCTCTCTTGCAAATATCATCAAATCTAAAAATCAAGATATTCTAAAGGAGTTACCAAGGTCAGGAGGAGGGTGGCAAGCTTGTGCATTCTTCAATTTGTTCCCTGCAGAACTTGCCAGTATTTGCTAGGATGTTCAGTTTCCTATATATACAACTTTCCATCTTCCTTGTGTAGATCACTAGAGTTTTCTTACTTGCAAGTATTTCGTGCAATGCACTTTGCTTCTGGGTGGTAGCCCAGGTAGCTAATATATCTATGTCCACATTGCCGGGCAGCAAAACCATTTCGTATTCAATTTCTTTTTCCAGATGTTATTAATTTGAGATACAGATGGAAAACTGCCTTGCTTTGCAACCGCATGAGAAACTATTCTAGGGAGTAGCAAGTCTCCTCTCGAACGTTTAAATACTTTTTATATCCTAGACAATAAAATGTGGTCCTCAAAATTATCTGCATTATTTTCTTTCATTGCTGAGACTTTACTATCTTGGATCTATGTTTCTATGTGTGTCCTATTTCTTGCAAAATTAAATGATTCTAATTCTATTTAACTGATCCTATTTTGATTTTGCTTTGTAATGAAAAATGAGAAATGAGGCATAGAAGTATCTGGGTAATGAGCTGAATATTAGTTTAGGACTTCAATGGGCAGAGAAATAATAATAAGATCCTTATGTACCCTAGGTTATATTTTAAAGTGCCCATTAATATGCTTTTCCAACTAAATAGTTGGAAAAATTAGTTATTTTAGTTATTAGTTATTTTAATAGTTATTAAAAGAGCTGCACTGTCACAGTTTATTAAATGTTAGGTCCTATGTCACAATTAGCATTCCCATCCACTTTAAACAAATTATTTGTTTTAACAGAAACTGTGCCTCATTTTGTCTTCAGTTTCAGGTATAAATGATATAGGAGGTATATTTGAGTAGGATTATTTGGGAAGGAAAAAACTGATTAGCAGTCATATGATGGCGGTATCAAATCTACTTAAAACAACTAAGTTGGAGATATGGACTAGCAAGATGAGGTAAGGAGCTGCCACTTTGACTATTAAAATAAGCAAATGGTTATTCAGAAAGTTATGCACACTAGATAACTGGTTCAAATGCATAAACAATGATGGAGTCAGATGATGATAAAAAGTGCTTCTGTACTATTGAGTTAATATCCTTCTGCCTTAGGCTTTTCTTTTAGATGTTCTCAGAGAACAAAAGCAGATCTAAGAAACAAAACTGCCAATATATAGCAGATTCTATCTGGGTGTTTATGTTATGTCATAACTTTCAGTACTGAAACAATATATTATGTGTCCAAATATTAGGGTTCCTAAACTTTTGGGAACTCAAAAAAAAAAATCTCCTGTCTCTGTTATAACCAGGTACATTCTAGAAATAGTTGTGTGTTTTTCTAGGAAAGATAGAGGAAAGATAATTAATAAGGAAGACAAGTATAAAATTGACAATTTGTATCCCAAATATGGGATATATAAAACTAATTTCCATAACTGCCTTCAGAAAATTAAAAAGT
Source organism: Montemys delectorum (assembly GCA_019843815.1). Classification (NCBI taxonomy): domain Eukaryota; kingdom Metazoa; phylum Chordata; class Mammalia; order Rodentia; family Muridae; genus Montemys; species Montemys delectorum. The sequence continues at coordinate 33,931 of JADRCD010236261.1, read as the reverse complement.
TAAATTGTACCCATTCACTAGAGAATGGTCAGCTTACCAGAGCCATACTATTAGAGAACATTGACCATCTCACCACCTGAATTTACCCCTCCTCAACTTTGAAATAGGAGCACAAAATTTATCAGAGCCAGAGATAGAGAGGACAGGAGGTTAACATAGCCTTCTGCACACGGAATCACCACTGCATTGAGGAACTCACAGCAACTAGTTCCCTGCATATGGTTATATAAGATCAAGTCAGTTAATACTGTAGCATGGGGAGAAGGGCTCATCACTGCCCCCCCACTCTTCCTAGAAGTACTATCAAACTTGAAAATGATAAATACAAATTTTAGGTGAAATATGTTTCCCAGTGTCGTTTAATCTGTTTAACCTGAAGAAACTAGATCTCCAGATCCTTCACCTGGATCTACACTCAATCACACAGATATTCTACTCCAAACTTTCCTCCCCAATCTACTGCTTTGTCTTCCTTCCTAACTCCAGCAGGCACTCAGTTGGAACTCACAGGCCACTCCAGTTAGGGATGTAGGTAGGCTAACTATAGATCTTCAACCCTGGAACAGGAAACTCAAAGGAAATTCTCACCAAATGGATTGCAAAATATAGAAGAGAGAATCTCAGGCATTGAAGGTATAGATAGAAGAAAAAGGTCCCTTGGTAAAATAGAATGTTAAGTCTAAAATGATCCTCACACACACACACACACACACAAAATCCAAGAAATCTGAGAAACTATGAAAAGATCAAATCAATGAAGAATAACAGTAGGATAAAAGGAAAAAACCCCAGCTTAAACATGAAGAAAGTATTTTAAAAAAATCATAGAAGACAGCCTTGCTAACATAAAGGAGATGCCTATCAAAGTAAAAGAAACATGCAACACACCAAATAGACTGGACCAGAAGAGAAAGTTTCCTCAGCACATAATAATCAAAACACTAAATGTACAGAACAAAGAAAATAACAGTAATGGATATGAAGGAGGAGGAGTGGGATAGGAAGGAGAATGAGGAGAAAGATGAAGTAATACATAAAAGCACACCTGTTTAGAATAACACCTTCCTTTTTAATGGAGACTCTAAAAGACAAATATCCTAAAGCTTCTAAGATCCCAGATTTCAGCTCATAATTCCAGACCCAGCAAAACTTCCAATCACCATAGAGAAAATAAAACATTTCATTGTAAAATGCAATGTAAGCAATGTCTATCTACAAATTCTCCCCGACAAAAGCATTAGAAGGAAACAGGTAGCCTTCCATGGAGTGACATGAATCCTAGACGACACGGAAATGACAAGCCAAATCATGATGGTCACAGTGATATTCTGGATGAAATAAAGCAGTGCTTTTTAGTAAGAATTAAAACTATGGACAACTGTTAATAACCACCTCCTGTCACACTACCAATTTAAACATGCATTCTTTAACTAAACTCTGTATCTCAATCATTATAAGGATCAAATTATGGCATACTATTATGCTTATAAAATATTCATACATTATTTCTGAAAACCTGAATCTGAGAATGACTCCAAACTCATAATCATCATTCTATCAGTGAAACAACCCAAAATTCTTCCCCAAAAAAGGAAGAACAAGAACTTTTGTCATTCATGCATTTAATGAGAACTTCAGAAATAGATTAATTGTAATTGAAAAAGTAATAAAATATCGTTTGTTATTTTATAGAGATCTAAATTCGAATGGTTAATGAAGTTACTTTATTTTCTGCTTTGTCAGTAAACTTACTCCTTTCTCACATCCTTAAAATTGAAAAACAAATGATTTTTAAAACTAGATCTATTTTTCCTTTAACCTTCTTAAATTTTCAAGGTCTCCTAGAACCTTTGTATTAAAGCAGTTGAAAACGAACTTTTGACTCCAAATATGCCTTTTTACCCTTATGATACCCACCATTTTTTTCATTGGCAAGATGTTTAGAATGGTTTGGATTAACTTGTATTATTTTGTAGATAAATACTAAAATTAATTTGACTAATAAAATGTATGAAAACCTAACTGATTTCATAGTTGAAATTCATTTTAAACAACAGTTATTTAGTCAGGTGCTCTTGTTTTTGCATACATTCAAAAATATATTACTAGTTATCTACTATGCCATGTTCTCAGTGTAGGGTACATTTAATTTATAAACTCAATAATTGATATTTTATGTATGTAGGCATGGAGCAGGGGAAGAAGATGAGGAAAACTAACAGGACAGAAAAAAACCACCCCCCAAAACACCCTTATTTCTGGCAGCTTGGAAACTTGTTTGTGATTTTTTCTGGCCAAGAGAAATTTCAGCACAACATAAAAGAAAGATATGGTGAAGCTAACCTAGAGAGCAACTTCCTATATTGAGAGATCTCTTATATAAAACTTTTAAACAGAAATGAAGGATGCTCAAGGCAAAGTGTGTCTGGCATTTTAGACATCAGACACAAATTCAAATGTATCCTTATAATTCTTAACTCTCCCCTTGTGTGTCTCCCTGTTTCCTTGTCATGTTTTCATTTAAATGTATACAATATTTTTCTCTTTAGCTGATTAGCCAAATATTATGTCATGCTTATACATTCTATAGCTTAAATGAAGATGAAGACTGATAGGAATTCCTCAGACCATATCTCCAATTACATCTAGTAAGCAGTCTATGAAGGAGAAGGTAAGAATTGGAAAATTCCAGTCCCTCTCCTTAGAACTCACAGAACCCTGAAGAAGAGGAGGCAGAAAGGGGAGTAAGGGTCAGAAGGGATGGAGGCCATGAGAAGAACAAGGCCCTCTGAATCAACTGAGCAAGGCTCATAAGAACTCACTGAGACTGAAGCAGCAAGTACAGGGTTAACAAAGGTCTGCAGCACATGTTGTGTATGTATATTACATATTTCAGCTTAGTATTTGTATGGAACTCCTGAGGGTTGGAACAAGTGTATCTCTGATTCTTGTGTCTTCTTTGGGGCTTTTATCCCTCTGTGGATTTGCCTTGTCCAAATTTTATGTGATTTATCTTTGTTTTATGCTATCATATTTTATTATGTTATGTTTGTTGTTAATATTGAGAAGCCTCTTCTAATAAGAGAATGAAAGGGAGTGGATCAGAATAAAAGAGGAGGTGAATTGAAACTGGGAAGAGTAGAAGGAAGGTAAACTATAATCCGGATATACTCTATGAGAAATTTTTCTATCAAATGAGAAAAAATAAAAAAAGTTTAAGATTTATATAGAGTGAAGACCTTTTCTCAGTATAGTGGCATGTATCTAATAACATGCCACGTGAATATTAGAGTTCTCCTATACTGTAAAAGTCTAATGGAACAAAAAGCTGTCAATCCAAAGAATGGCTATAAAGAATAGTTCACAAGTATTTTCATCAATACTGATTAAACACCAAAATATACATGTATGGGCAGCAGCAATGATAATAATTATAAAGAAAACACATCTAATCATTGTTGTTTAAGACACTTTCTATAGCAAAAATAAAATGCTAAAAGAAAAGCAATGGGAAGTGCTTTGAAAGCCTCTACATGAGGAGATTCTTTAAAGGGGGACAGCTGTAGAGGAGGCATAAGCGTGAGCATTGGGGATCCAGGCCATTTACTGAAAGGAAAGAAATCATTTCAGCTGATAAGGAGAGGTAACGTTTCTGCGAACTACCTGAAAGAAGCAGAGTGCTTGGGTCATCATATTCAAATGGCAAAATAAATGATTTTTTGAGAGGAAGCAGGCACCAAATAACTACAGGAAATTTTGGTTGTTACTGATTATAAAATAAGTTACTAAGTATTGTTTATCATTAAATGCTAGGTATTTATATATTCTGTCTGGTGCTTGAAGAGTTAAAAAATACATTAGAATCAGGGGGAAGGCTAGTGGCAAAATCACTAATTATGATACTCTGAACAGGGTGATGGTAACCCAATAGGGAGTTATGGAGAGTTTTTAATATGATTTGGAGGTAGAGGAGAAAATACTCGCCAATGAAAAGAAATTAAAGAAAACTCAAAAATCAACACGGCTCGTAATTTTGGTTTGAGCAGGAAGATCAGTTCAATTAGTTTCACTACACATTAACAGTTCTGCAGAAGAGAGATGGGGCATGTTGGGAAGTGACAGGAATGAATATGAAGTCACTGAAAATATTTAGAAATAGGATTATTATGGAAAGTTTTGATGACAGAACGGATGTTTCTAATAGCATGGGGGGAAGAGTAAGGAATGATGGAGAACAGTGTCCAACAGTGCTAGATTCAATAATGTCCAGGACAGTTTTGAGGTTATGAAATGTTAAGTAATGATGAATGACCTCATAGGCCCAGACAGAGGTATTGATTGAGGCTAACAGAAAACTCAAGCATGATGGAGGGGTTCGGAATCTCGCTCAGATGTTTCGCTCCAAATTAACCGTGGTATAAAATTATATTCCCCACATGCCGCTCAGAAATACTGTGCTAAAATGTTTCATGGGGAAAGGTTAACATGCTTGAATATTATTAACAATGTTGCTCTTTTATAAATGTCTTTACTATTTATTAATTTTTCACTTTTTATAGCAATTAATTATAGGACAGTGCAAAACTTTTCTAATAGTATATCAGAAGCAATAATTTAGCCAAGTGTTTGGGAAATCAACAATAAAGTTAGATGAATTGCATCATATTAATATAATCACAACTTTTGTATTTTATTTTAAATTATTTTCATGTGGTGCCAAATCAATTAATTTTGGTATAAAATTTTAATTTAAAAGGATGGATATCAGCCAGGCAGTGGTGGTGCACATCTTTAATCCCACCACTTGGGAGGCAGAAGCAGGCAGATTTCTGAGTTCGAGGCTAGTCTGGACTACAGAGTGAGTTCCAGGATAGCCAGAGCTATACAGAGAAACCCTGTCTGGAAAAACCAAAACCCAAACAAACAAACAAACAAACAAATAACAAAAAGAAAAGGACAAGATATCAAATTTAGAATTTCTGGGAAACTGAGAAATAAAGAAATGAAAAGTAAGAAAATCAGATAATTTACTAAAGAAATAAATTGACACATGAGATAAAACTGATTAGTTGATACATTAAAATGCACTTATTGAATACTCATGTTAGAATGTACACAACCACCGTTCATGAAAGTCCATTTTGATCATTACTCACACTGTGTATCTAACATCTACTAACAGAGTCAGAACACATGGATTCCAGGAGCAATCAGTGTTACTTCCTCCACCATGAATGATAGGCTTGCTATTCTGGTGCACTGATATTTGTAGACAAGACTCTAACTTTGCAAAGAACTAACAATGCAGAGAATCATGTGGGAAGCCTGGACTATTATGGAGGAGTTGAGGCATGAAAATGTGAAGTAATGCTTTACAGAATGGTGCCTTAACCAAAACCATTTGATTAAGAGAAAAGATAAAATAATAATATACACATGAATTCTACCAAACATAGAGAATATTTCTCCATAAACAACATTTATTCATGAACATATGGAATAAACAAGGAAGAAACAAGGGAAAGAGAGAAAATCCTGCCTCTTTTTCCATAGGTGTCTCTGTGTTTTTTTAGTAAAAATAAGATTTTTTTTTACAAAAGGGGAGAAAACCCTGAAATTTACTTAAACAATCTGAAGTGTCTCTATTGTAGTTTAAGCAATATCCTGTGTGATCTGATGCATCTTTACAGTCCATGGTGCTGTCTAGAGAGGTGGAGTATGATTTTCTGGATTAGTTATGTCACTGTGCAGTGAACTTTGGGCTACCCCCCCACCCCATGAATTCTAGTTGGATTTCTCTGCTTAGCGTTTTCAGTTAAAGGTGTGTGCTCTCTGCTTCCTGTTTTGCCCACCAGCCTTTTCCCCCTTCTATGCACCCCCACCATGACAGGCTCTTACTCCTCTAGCCCCTTAAGTTCAAATAAAGCCCTTATTTCACAAGTTGACTTGGTCATACATGGTATTTTAGCATAAAAGCACAATATTGATTCCCTTGGCATATTGCCTTGTTTTCTATCCATGTAACTAAGAATGTTACTTCCATTCCTTTAGAAATATAAATAATTGCTTCTTGGTACTCTGGAGAATACAGAAAAAGATAAAAACTGCCTTTTCAATGTATCATTAAGACTTCATTGTGCTACAGTTTAATAAGAATGAATGTTACAATTGGATAGGAGCCTTGCCTATTGCTTTCTCTTTAGCTTACTGGGGAGATATTTATTCTATTAGTAAAGAATGAGACCTCTAGCCATTAGAAGAGGAAGAAGAGTAGGGAGATGGAAAATTGTGTACATGTCTGAAAATAAGATATTGTCAGGCTTAAAGGAAGCAATACTGCTGATTAACATTTACTTCTAATGACACTCTCTGAGCCAATGGCATCCAGATCTATTTATTTACATTTTGTTCCCTCTTTTAGTGTATTCTTAGAGATTACTAGGTATTAACCAAAATATTTTCACTTATGTGAGTAAAGTAATGTTCTTATCTTGAGGAATTTAGTCACATCATGCCATATATATTATATATAATACACATGTATATATATGTATATACACACATATATACATGCACACACACATATATATACATATATATGTAATTTCATCTCAGAAACATTTTAAGACTTATCTAAGAACAGAGCTTTGTTTTAGAGCACACATTCATGGATTTGTGCATGTAATCCTATAATAAAGGTTAATAACTCCAAAGAGTTCAATTGAGAAAATGCCATTATTTGTTTTCAAACTACTCACAGGAGTGTCCTTCTCTTGTCTTCTCCTTTTCTACTGATATTTCATCCCATTCTAGAATTTTAAGACATTTGAAATTTAAACCTTCCATACTACTGTTCTTGTTCGTGGAGACACTCCTGAGCAAGAAATGTGGAGAGCTACAGAGCATTCCATGATTTGTGTAGACTGTGTCTCCTTTAGTCTATGTGCTTTCTATTTAAAAATTGTTTAACAGATTAAGTGGGCAAACTATAATTTTTGTTTTTTGCTTTGTTTGTTTGTTTGCTTTGTTTTGTTTTTCGAGACAGGGTTTCTCTGCATAGCCCTCGATGTCCTGGAACTCACTCTGTAGACCAGGCTGGCCTTGAACTCAGAAATCTGCCTGCTTCTGCCTCCCAAGTGCTGGGATTAAAGGCATGCACCACCACTACCAGGCATGGGGAAACTATTACTAGAAATGTTAATCTAATTTCCCTAAAGAAACTACTATTGTTGTGAGTGAAACCGGCCCACAGTCTCACTCTGGTCTGTGGGTCTCTTCAGCCCGGAGGTTAGACAGGACCTGCAAAATGAAACGGGTCGAGAGAACAAAGAGGCGAACGTCAAGCAGAGTTCTATCAAGGCGACACTTTACTTGGGTGTGTTTTGAGTTTATATAGGCAAGTAAGAACTGGATTAAAATGTTTGCATAACATAAATATTGCTGGGGGAAGTCAGGAAAGAGTCAAGAGCGAGTCATAAGACAAGGTCATGAACCGCTCGGACGTCCTCGGGCAGTAGGTGTTGTCACAGGCATAGCTGTATCTCCGCTGAACTTCTAGGACAACTTCTTTCAGAGATAAGCGGGTAGTCTGAAGAAGGTCATTTGGCTTAATTCCCCAGGTGACTGCCTTGGGCAGAGGCCGCCAAGGTCTGGAGGCTGAACCGGGTCTGAACAGAGTTCAGCAGGCAACATTGTACTAATCCAATGATATATAGCCTGTTTATTTAATAAATTACTGAAATAGCTCCACAATCACCCTATGATACTATATGTCTTCTATTTGGATACTGTGTATTACCATGATCCTGAAACTGGTTCTTCCTCTTTCAGAGACTCCCTGAGCCCCAATCATTTTTCTCAGGGCTTTGGTTTGATTAGTAGCCTTTCACCATCCCTGTGGTTTGTTCTCTTTCTTCCTTACTCTCATGCAGACACTGAAACTCGATTTGTGTTTTTGATTCTTCCGTTATTTTCCTTCCTCAAGTTCAGTTTTTGTGAGTGTATAAAGGGGCAGGTTTTCCCTCTTCCTGTTACTTCTTGGTGTTAACTGCCTGCCAGTGTGCTGCCATGTCTGTAATGCATGGTCTGTAAACTTTCATCCATTATTTCCCTCAGTCCTTCCAACTATGTGAATGTACATCATCTGTATACATGACCTTTCAAACCCCTCTGCTGCTTGGGCCAGTGAATTATTCACTTCCGATGACATTTTCTTCGGGCGGCCTTAGAGACCCATTCCCACTGGTAACAGCTGGCAGTGAAAATGAGTGCTATTTGAAACAAGCACCAAAATGTGCTGCTCAGGGCCTTAGCTTGAACCTTCAGTATTCTATTTCATTCATGTTGACCGACCTGTTTGAAAGAGCTTTGTAGAGACGGGGAAACGAACTTCATTACAACTTCTTCTTCTTCTTTTTTCTTAATTTACTCTTTTATTTGTTTATTTGTTTGTTTGTTTTACACTCCAATTTTTATTCTCCACACTCCCGGTCTACCCTCCGACTGTTCCACATCCCATACCTCCTCCCCAACCACCTTTCTTCTCCACATGGATGTTCCCAGCCCCATCCAACCAGACCTCTAAACTCCTTAGGGCCTCCAGTCTTTTAAGGGTTAAGTTCCTCTTCTCTGACTGAACCCAGACCCAGAAGTCCTCTACTGTATATGTGTTGGGGGCCTCATATCAGCTGGTGTATGCTGCTTGGTGGGTGGTCCAGTGTCTGAGAGATCTCGAGGGTCCAGGTTAGTTGAGACTGCTGGTCCTTCTACAGGGTCGCCCTCCTCCTCAGCTTCTTCCAACTTTTCCCTAACTTAACCACAGGGGTCAGCAGCTTCTGTCCATTGGTTGGATGCAAATATTATTCATGATTTATAAATTCCTTTCTTTCTTCCTTTTTCATTCCATGATTTTGTGTCTTGGTTCCATGAAATATTACTATTATAAATTTTGGCTGTAAAATCCACTCAACTGTTTCATTTCCTCTCCATCATACTCCTTCAATGTACTAGACACAAGTAATCCTAATTAATGTTTCTAACCTCCTTATACCCAAGGCCAATCTGCACTGTGTGATTCTTTAAACAGATTTTAAAGCTTTTTCAGATGATAATATAATTACATTTTGACCTAACTATTTTTTCTTTTTAAGTGCTCCTGTATAACCTACCCAGTTCCGATTCACATGCACAGCCTCTTATAAGTGATACAACACACATATACACACACATAGATGAAAAGCTACAATACAGCAGAAGAAAATATATAAAATTGCTGGCTTATCTTAATTTACATCTGTAAACACAAATTCCAATGGCTCATTCTATATTTGTCTACATTTTTTATTTCCTATATTTTCTATATTTTTTTCATTTTCTATATTTTCAATCACTTCATTTCTATATTTATTGATGATACCCATTCCATAATCTTCAGTGCCTCTTCCAAAATGCATAGTTTTATACCACAACAATGGAAACATTTCGATCTCTTTTCCCAATCTCAAATTCATAGTTTTCTCTAAGTTATTATCAATATACTATGTTTCCATCCTTATTATGCAGGATGCTTTTTCCTTGGTCCCCTCTAAGCAAGTGTATAAACTTCTCCTCCATTGTGAATATTTTCTATTTTAATAGATGAATTTGTTTGTGAGTTATGTTCTTTTTCTCATTAGCACAATTTTCTTTTATATTGGATCACTCTCAACAACATATGCATTTATGTATTTACTTGAAGTAAATAAGAAATCTTGATTACAACTTAACAAGTTTTTGCCACTATCAATGGAAACATGACTTAAAAGCATTAAGGACTTCAAAACCCAGAACCAATTCAGAACAGCAGTATCAAAATTTCATCTCACCAAAGCAAATGTTCGCTCAGCCCTTGGTGGGTCTTGCCAGCCAGGTTTTCATCAGGCTTTGACATACCTACCCATCTCTTCCTCCTCTCTAGGGGCACATTCTGAATTTTATCTTCGGGGACATGTGGATTTTAGGATTACTTATAAGCTCTTTCTTTTCTTCATTTCATTTACATACTCTTCTTCTTTCCTGGATTTCTAATGTTCAGAATATTAAAAGACTGGTGCCTGGGGAGATGGCTAAGGACTAAACTGTTTGCTGTACAAACACAAAGATCTGAGTTTAGGTCCCCAAGCATCCTAAGTTAATAGAAACAAACAGGACTTGGAGCTGGTTTTCTAGCTTTCTAGCCTAGAGGTCAACAGATTTAAGAAGATTCTATCATGGAAGATGAAGTGCAGAATGATTGAAGAAAACATGTACTGCTGATCTCTTCCCTGCACATACATATAAGCATACATACCATGTACAACAACAACAAAAAAACCCCTACAAACTAAGCTAATTAACCATATGTTTTCCTCCTCTGCACTTACATTTACTATTATGTTTAGCTTATTTTCAATGAATGTCAGGCTTCCATTGTGTTGAATATTTGCAATGAGCTTATAATCAAGATAAAGTATTTTCTATAATCATAGTTCCTCCAGTTTTCCTATTAAAATATTAAATTTATTGTATACAAACTACTTTTAAAAATTTAACCTGCTGGTGCATATGTACATGTAGAAGCCACAGGTTGACACTGAGTATCTTCCTCTATTACTGTCCATGTTGTTGTTGTTGTTGTTGTTGTTGTTGTTGTTGTTATTGTTGTTACGAGACAAGGCTTTCTCACAGAACCTAGAATTAATAATTTTGCCTAATTGGCTGGCTGGTAAATGCCAGTGATTTGCTTGTCTCCTCCTGCCCAGTGCTGGGCCACCATACACAGTTTTTGCATAGGTGCTAAGAATCCCAGAGCAGATCTCCTATTGTACAATAAGCACTTCACCCATGGAGCCACCTATCCAGTCTCTAAAGTCTTTTCTGCCCCTGAACATTTGTTAATGATTTTGGAAATCTACTGTTAGAAATATGACCAATTAAAGTGCTTTCCATGGGACTTTATCCTTAAAAAAAAAGAAAATTAACCCACGATTCCAGACCATTCCACATTTCTATAAATGCAGTACCTGGATGGCAAATTGCTTAGACAGAGAAATCTAACACTATTTCTCAGTTCTATCATCTACCTTACCTTATGCTAGCTTGTATGACAGCATGATTTCTTCTTATACTATAATAATGACAGAAGAGGAGTCAACATCTATCTGTTGTCTGTTGTGCTTCACTTTTTAACAACTCAACTTATTATTTGTTTATTTATTTATTATTTATTTATTTATTTTTACTTATTCACTTTACATCTCACACTCTGCTCTCCTGCTGGTCTCCCCCTCCTACAATCCTTCACTCCATCCTCCCTCCTTCTCTTCTGAGTGGGTGGGGCCCTTCTGGGTACCCTCCCCACCCTGGCACATCAAGTCTCTGTGGAGTTAGGCACATCCTCTCCCACTGAGGCCAGACAAGGCAGGCCAGCTAGATGAACATAGCCCATTCATAAGTATCAGCTTTTTGGAAAGCCCCTGTTCCACTTATTGGGGACCTACATGAAGACCAGGCTGTATATCTGCTACATGTATGTGGGGTGACCTAGGTCCAGCCCTGTGTTTGCACTATGAAAGCCGTGCTAGACTCCTGTCTGCAAGCATAACAGAGTAGTAACATTAATAGTGTCAGGGACTGGTCTTAAGTTGAGCTGGTTATTGGTTGGCCATTCCCTCAGTCTCTGCTCCATTCCTCTTCATAGAAGAATAGAAGTAAAAACTTGCTGTGCTTTTTATTTTTTATTCCTGAAATTTTTTCCTCTGTGTAGCCCTGGCTGTTCTTAAACATCCTGCTCTGTAGGCCAGGGTGGTCTTGAATTCAAGAAGTTTGTCTGCCTCTGCCTCCTAAGTGCTAGGATCAAGGGTGCCTTGTTTAACACTATTTTGGCAGTTATGCCTACATAGGGAATCAAATCAATAAAAGACCAAATTCATGATAGCTCATCAAAGATGGAAACCTAGAGTGCATGGCGCAGCCAACAAGCATCTCAGTGCAAGGCAGTGTGTATATGCTCCTTTCCAGTTGATTCGAGCTGCTTATAGACAGCTCAGTTAGTCTGAGTCTTGGAGGCACTCTGTCTTGCATCTGTTTCTGTCTGATGTCTTGGCTGGTCTGAGACAGTGTTTCAATTGTCCTTACAGCTTTTATACACTTTAGAAGAGAGAAGCCTAGGGTATCTGTCCAGTTTCAGGAACTTCCTGAAGTTTTTGGATCATTGACTTCCTTAGCTTAACAAGGTGAAGGATGTAGTATTTCAGACGTCAATAGAACATCCTATGTCTTTGTGAGCTTCCTTTCAAGATGGTAGTTTTATCTTGGAGGGAGATCTGATACAAAATGTTGTTTGAAATTTTGCAGCTAATAGAGTATATGTTCTAAAGTGTATGATTTTATGAACTAGAGGGTACAATTTATGTAATTAATTTTACCTACCTTAAAATCTATTTAAATTGTTAAAAATCATATCAAAATCAAATATTTTCAGAGTTCTAAAAGTAACAATGAATACTAGTTTAGTAACAATGATAAAATTATGCAAAATATATTTATATGCATTATAAAATTATCTATGTTCGCTTATCACAGTAATATTAAAATGAACATATTTTATTTGTTTTATACTTGAGTAAATCAAGAACTGAGAAGTAAGACATTACCTCACAATTTAGTTCTACTTGGAATACTTTGCAATTCATTACTCTTATTTAGAACCAACTTCTCCCTCTTTCTCCAGGGAATACATTGTGTCTCTGACTTATTTAAATAAAACAAACTTTGGAATATGATATATATATATAAAACCAACTCTTGAACACTTAGTGACAAATATCTGTTCATATAACTAAAACCCTTCACTTTGTACACGTCAGAGTGATTCTTACAATCGTCTGTGATGGATGATGCTATTACTATCGCATTCAAATCCTCTGACAAGATCACTGACAATCAATATCCTTCTAATATCTCAACTACGAAATTTAAATGAATAACAATTGAAAATACTTTCATGATTTCAGACAATTATCATGATACTTCTTATGTTTAGAAGTTAAATAGTAAAATAGATACTACTTTCTTCTCACAGTCAAAATAATATAGAGAAACATTAGAATTTGGGTTACCCATTAAAATTCTGTACTGTTTCTGGTCCTACTGTGTAGCAAAATATAATGAGTTTCTTTTAGGTTCCTTTTAATATAAATGTTTGCTTATTGCGGATGTCCTACAATTTTTCAATAAAAGACACATTTCTCTCTTTCTCTCTTTTTAGTGTAGTGGAAACTGTCTTCCAAGATCAAGTGGGCAGAAGCCTGTAATAACGGTGGCTTCATAAGCAGAGGCAAGAGCATCCGATCAAACTAGACTGCAAGCTGAATGCATGGCTAGCATGGTAACCTTGTGAGACCTCATCCTTAAATAAAAATGTGAAAAAATGATACTCTCGATATAGTTCATCATTAGAGCATGAATGATAATGTAATACAATTCCTTTCTTCTCTCTTTTTTCTTTGTCTCTACCTATGTCTCATCTCTCCCCCACTTCTCTCTCTCTCCCTCTCTCTCTTTCTCTCTCTCTTACACACACACACACACACACACACACACACACACACACACACACACAGGGAGAGAGAGAAATAGAAAAAAGATAGATAGATAGATAGATAGATAGATAGATAGATAGATAGTAAAAAATGAAAAATTAAACTAATGCTTCAACCATACAGGGATAGCTTTATATATCATTGAATCCTCAGCACTGTGAGCAGCGATGCAGGATTTCTTCTCAGGCATGTGAATAAGATGTGTCCCTATTAGCTTTCTTTGTTCTGCTTTGTCTGAACTTCACATCACTGTATAGCCACAGTTGCTAGGATGTGAGGTAAAGAGGTCTCAGGAGTATCTTATAAATGTATGCAGACAGAATGATAAAAGGCCTAAAGTTTTAAGTAATTTAGTTTCTTATTCAAAACTCTGGATTTCTAGTACTTGAGGCAAAGTGTATTTCATTATGCCATAGGTATACCCCTGATCGAGAAACTGAATCACACATAGACGTTGTCTGCAAGCACTTTCTCTCTGCAACCACATCTGCAATTTCAACAATCACACATGTTCTTTGCTTTATATTTTCCCAGTACCTCCAAGTGCCTGAAACCTGGTAACAAATCATAAATATTTAAAGACTTAGCCCAATTAACATTCCCGGAATTTTCACAGGGATTAAGGGATGAATGCATATTTTTCTCAAAAGTTATTAGTTTATATTTGTATGAAAGATAGAGCAGAGAATAATATTTAAATTAACATAAGATCTCAATATACTTGATAGCTATACCCAGTCACACGGCTATAAGAAATAGGCCTGAATTGGCTTACGAACAACATCAATCCATTTATCATGGTTCTGGAATTGATAAGTCTAAAACCAAAGCATCAGCATATATGCAGTCACTTCAGGCAAGATTCCTAGTTCTTGTGAGCCACCACAGGCTGTATTCTTTATATGTGCAATGAAGCAGACTCTCTCAGGCTTCTGTAACAAAGGCACAAATACTCTCCCTGGGCTCAGTGCTTACGATGTAATCATTCCTCAAAGACCACCCTTCCTGGTAACATCACTATGCAATCAGAATTTCCATGTATATACTGTGGGAAGAAATAAAGGTTTTGACCATAGGAGATAGCACGTATTGCACAAAACCATAACAAAAATAGCAGTGAATCACCAAAAGAAGGAACAGGAAAGAAGAGAGGAAATGGAACAAGGTAGAGAAGAAGAGATTAAAGGAGGGAGGGAGGGAGGAGAGAGGAGGGAAGGAGGGTGGAATGGAGCAAGGAAGGGGGAGGAGAAGAGAGCAGAGGAGGAAATGTGGTTACTTGTTATACATGAAAACCTTCAAACTTAAAGCTCAGAAAACAGTATTGTATGTATGAAGGAATGAATTCAAGAAGAAAGAAATGACAGAATAAGAAAAAAATTTTACAAATAGGTCAATGATAAAATAAATGTTTACCATAAAGATCCATTTGTATACTGGCAGTCTCTCTCTTGCATGGATGAATATGCACTTGTAATTTAGAGCTAAATCTACTACTTAGTTCCTGAAAACCCAGACTGAGGTCTCATGTCTACACTGATTCGATAACTGAAGACATTCAGTTTATAAACCATAGTTGGAGTCTTCTCACTCAAAGAATTAGTATGACTTAGACAAGATAAAAGAAATAGAGCATAAGAGGTTTGAAGTATTTTGTCTCATTTTAAATCATGTTTGAATATTAATCTGTAAATAGAAAAAATACTTTTAAAAAGATTAAAGATTAAAAGATTATTCCAAGTCTAATGTCGCCATTAATTTTTACTAAATAAAGTGTGTGTCTCAGCCTTTACATACAAGAAGGTTATAGGTCTTGTTCTTAAGAAGGAATTTATCAATAATTTTGAATCATACTTTGTAAAATATTGTAGATCTTTGTCTCACTTCCAGATTCTTAGTTACCTACCTTCTAACTTTCTCTATTTTACTCAATATTTTTCCAATTTATATGATGTTGAGATTAAAAATAAAGAGACTTCTCCATCAGTTCAAACTTTTCATTTTCATTTCCACCAGATATTTCTCCTGTTTGGGGATGGCTGATTATTGGTCATTTAGATTTGCACCTTGATCACTTGACCACTTCACCCATGGACTCTATGAAATGCCCTAGATTTAATCTTTTGTAGTAAATTTCAGACCTTATCTGATAGGTCTCTCTCCCATGTCTTCATTTCATCATCCTGTACACATTTTATTCTTCCTCCTGTGGTAAAATCCTGAATGCAAGAACCTTGCCTTTGTGGTCGGTCTTCATATTCTCATCTTCTAAAACTGAGTATGTCAAATGTATGATTCTCAGTCTATATATTTGAATAGTCAGGAAAACATCCAAGCTAAATCGTTGTGCTGGTATTGGTGACTACTTCATAGACATTCACTGTCTCATCTGAGGAATCACAGCTTCTTTCTTGGACTGGAGTTTTCTGATTGCTCATCTTTACCATTTAACTCAGCACTAATTACTCTCACATATGGGTTTCATTACACCTTTGGTTATAGCTCAGTGCAAGAATAAATGTAGCATTTTATATGAAGTGAGGTCTATTTCCAGTGTTCTAGAAAATCAGGCACCCTGCCAAACAAATCAAAAGGCAGTCCAGCATATTGATCAGGATCAATATACCCTCAATAAACAAAAACAAAAATGTAAGTAAAAGGAAAGGAAGAAAGGAAGGAAGGAAGGAAGGAAGGAAGGAAGGAAGGAAGGAAGGAAGGAAGAAAGAAAGAAAGAAAGAAAGAAAGAAAGAAAGAATTTTACCCTAAGATACTCTTCAAGGCATCTACAGTTCCAAGTAAGAAAGTAACATAGCAAAGATTCAGATCAAATGTTTTATTGAATTTCAGGATTCCACACTATTGTTTTAGTACTTTTGATAGAAGCTTTAAAAAGGGTGTAAACAATTCTCATGGTTTCTGATAGATATGAAAGCAAGATGAAAGTCTTCAATAAAAAAGTAATCACCTTATCACCTAAAAATGTTAAGAAAAACAGTTATTTCTCAAGTCTAAAGAACCAAACATATATGTGATATACTTACATTTTGTAGAAAAGAAGAAAAATGGGGATATAATTGTTAAAATATTGATATTATATTTAATACAAGTGTCCAACATTTTTATGCTTCATAGCAATACATATAATGTGAATTTTTCCTTGTCAAACGTGTTTCCTCTATATTTTGCAAAATATAGGTTGTTTTTAAGTAGCTTCATGCAATAAAGAGTTTGAAAGATGATACTCCTGTACATAAATAAATAGATAAATGGACTAATAAAAAGTTAACTTTTCTACAACTTATATTAGAACTGATGTCACAGAGTAGGTGTCACAATGATACCTGGAGAAATGGGCTCATCATTGATACCCAAATCTAGTATTTGGTAAAAAAGTCTACAGGATCTAAAAACTGAAAGAAATGGCAGGATTGGCTTCATTAACCAATCGACTTGAGAATTAGTGTGGCTTCTTAACAGAACAGACCTTACGGCCCTATTTTTTAGTGGGATCTTGTAGCCAAGATTCAGAAACAACCCTGGTGCCTCTGTATGTGGAGAAGGAGAGCTATCTCTTCAAAACCTGTTCAGACCCTTCTCCATGATGAAGGCATGTTTTCAAAGGAGAAAGCTGTCATTTGCTGACAATAACAAAACCATATGCTAGATAGGGTAAAAACATTGCGCACCCAATGTGCACCAACCTTCCTGTCTACTTAGGTGTAGAAAGGCTAGAGAATCAAATGAGTAGGTTGAGAATGTCACTGCTAAAATGAACAGTCCTGGGACATGAGGGAGGTACACTTCTTTAGGAGACACAGAAACACTTTTGAAGGACATCCTCTAACACAGGTCCTCAAGACCTTGGATGCATCAGGATTGCAGCATCCTCCTTTACTCCACATTTTATGATAATATTGGTATAACAGCCTAGATTATAGCAGAAACAGCTACGTAACATATCAAATGTCCAAAGCAAGAATGAATACAAGCTGGGCAGTGGTGGCGCATACCTTTAATCCAGCACTTGAGAGGCAGAGGCAGGTGGATTTCTGAGGTTAGCCTGGTCTACAGAGTGAGTTCCAGGACAGCCAGCGCTACATAGAATAACCCTGTCTTGAAAAACAAAACAAACAAACAACAACAAAAAACAAAAAACAAACAAGTAAACAAACAAAAAACAAAAAAAAACCAAAAACAGGAGTAATAGGAATTTTAAGACACACACACACACACACACACACACACACACACACACACATGCAAGCATGCACAAACGCACGCACGCACATGCGCACACACACACTCACCAACATTAGGCCCATTTCTAGCTAGTTGTAAAATAAGCCTTCTTGGGAGCAGCTTATTACTAAAGGAAAATTGTGCTATACACACCCTCATCTGACTTCATAATTCACATTTGTACGTGGGATAGTAGAGCAAGCACCAGCATGTCTAGGAGGAAGACTGACTGGCACATAGAGAAATACTATATTTTTTAATTAGTGTGTGTCTGTTCTTCAGTACTGCTTACAGAAAAGCAGTATAAGCATATTATGTAGTTTTTCAGTATGTGTCTATTTTAAAAGGCTCTTCTTTCTCCTTCCTCAAAACGGTCACTAAAGTTCCTACTGTGTTGATTTGAAATATTTTAACCCTATAGGCAAGTCATTAGCCATTTCTAATAAAGTAAGGCAGATTGACTTATAGATGTATCTCAACTGGAAAATTCTGTCTGTGATATGCTGTCTTGTCAGGCAGTGATTCTGACGTAGCATCCATGATGCTCAAAGTGCGAAATAGTGAAAATAGTTATAGAAAAAAAAATTAAAAATAGAAAAAAGTAATAGACTAACCAAAGAAAGGTAATCCCCTCATTGAAATAAGTTATTTGTGTTTAGATCCACTTTTGCCGAGTCCTTTAAAATCTGTGTTCGTATAATGAAATTCATATATTTAATATACCTAAATTTATATTTTAACGAGACAGGTAATACTAATGAAGAGTATATAGCCTTTTGATCGGAGATGGGATACTCAGCACCCTTGTAGGCTGGCAGGGTGTTGCATGACTTTAAACCCAGTTCTATATATGGGGAGCCAGGGAGATTCTGAGCATTGATTGCTGCCAGTCAAACTGAATTAGTGAGCTTTAATTACATCAAGAGACTTTGCCTCATAATAGTAGTAAATACTACTACTACTACTACTACTACTACTACTACTACTACTACTACTATAGTAGTAGTAGTAGCAGCAGCAGAATTACAAAACAACCTTGGCCTCTAATACATTCACAGCCACGCATTCACATTCACACATACATACTTTCACGAATACATATAATATACCACACATACACACACACACACATACACACATGCACAACCCACCCAAATAAAATAATAATAATAAAAACAAATCATATATCACATAACAGGAAAGCAGTAAAAGTAGGAGTTAAGCCTGGGAAACCTAAAAACAGTGATTGGGTTTTAACCACTTATGACATGTTAAGGAGTTGTGAAGAGTCAGCTATTTAGAGCAATAAAATATTTTTCTTTTTCTCAACCACTACTGCTTCATAATATTAGACTTAGAGAGAACAAAATAATATTTTAACATGAATTGCAAACAGGGTGTAAGGAAAAGTTCAGGTAGAAATGCTTGCTCTCTACATTCAAACACAGCAGCTTCTTTTCTCATATTGATTGAATTGCTGTTGCTTGGGGAAGCTGAAGCTGTTTTGTACTTAGCCTGCTTCTTTGCCAGAAAGGGGAATGCAAGAATATTACTACGCCCTTTTGATATTTATTCATTTTTATTTTTCCTTTTTTTAACTGTGATACTACTATATCACAGGTCAAGATTTTAGGTTAAAGCACAAGTTTCAAAGTTGATGGAAAAAATAGAGTAGATATGATTTCAGAAGCCTCCTAGGGCTTTGCAGAATTAAGGTCAATCCATTAAAGCAGTCTATAACGATCACTTCTATCACCTGCTGTGAAAGCAACCCCAAATATGTCTTTTACTCCATTTCTCTACTTGGACAAACAACCAAGCCTGTACTTTCTCTTCTACTCTTTCTTTTTTTCTTTTTAAATTAGGTATTTTCTTTATTTACATGTAAATGTCTCCTTTCCCAGTTTCCCCTACAAAAAACAAACAAACAAACAAACAAACAAAACCAACAAGAACAAACTCCTGTTGCCTCCCCCATCCCCATGCCTCCCATCCCACCCTCTCCCACTTATTGGCCCTGGCATTCCCCTACACTGGGGCACAGAACCTTCAAAAGGCTGAGGTCCTCTCCTCCTATTGATGATCAACTTTGCAATCCTCTACTATACACATGCTGCCAAAACAATCAGTCCCACCATGTATAGTCCTTGGTTGGTGGTTGGGTACCTGGGAGCTCTGAGGGGTAGTAGTTAGTTCATATTGTTGTTCGTCTTCTACTCTTTCTTGAATCCTCAAGATTGAATTCAAGAAAGGAGATGATCCATCTTCATTAACATCCAAGAAAACAACAATAGCTACTACTAGTGCCAATTCCAAAGATTAAAGATCCAGTACTTATTCAACTTGTTGTTTGTGCACTCTTAACAGGCATAACCAGTAGATCCTAAGCAGCAGATGCAGCCATTTGATATAAGCAAGTGGCATCAGAAAAATAAGCAACAGTATTATTCTTCTGTCTTTCTAAATTTTTTCGTAAGTTTCCTTATAAGATAAGCATGATGCAATAAAGCAAATGCAAGCCATTATGATGACGTGTAATGAGTTAGAAAGAGACGAGCTGTAAAATTGCATCCCTGCTTTGCTTTTGTTTCTCTTGTATTCTATAATTCTTTCTTAAACTCGTTTGCTTCATTCTATATTTCTGTGTTATTCCACAGGTATTACATATTTGAAACAAGTCATCAAGCTTATTCAGGCTATCATAGGTAAGTCTTTGGTCTCTGGTTGAATTTTCAAAACTATTTTATATAAAAATCATATCTCTAGAAGTTTAATGGATCTCCCATTTAGCTTCATGACAAAGAAAGCATTCAAAGACTCACACATCTATTGATGATTTTTAAACACAAATTGATAATGATATAAGAAGTGAGATTTCACACATTTTCCTTAAAACATTCAAATGTTAACAACTGTTGGTTGATTAACCCAAGAATATGGAAGTGTGAAACTAGTTCATAAAACATATCAGTTGCTGAATTTTGTTTGTTCTTTCTAAAATAACCTCTGAGGATTCATTTTAAAAATTGCTACAATAAGTAGAAGAAAAAGTACAAATGACTGATGTGGAAAAAGAATAGTTTCTTTGTTGTTATTGCAAGAGTGTATTTGATAAAAGTAAGATTGTATTTTCATAGTGTCTGAATAACAATATCAAGTCCATGTCTTCCCTGTGGGCTGCTTAATTTCTAAGTATAAATATTAATCAGTTGGCTTTTAAATTCTTCATAAGCATACATGTGGTACTCACACAATGCATGCAGAAAAACACTCATACACATAAAACAAAATAAGTAGTTCTAAAGTATTAAAAAATTGAAATACTCAAATCTTTATTTAGATAGGATATCAAGACATCAGTGGGGATAGGATCTTGTAATTCCAAACGGAAAGACAACCATTGGATTAAGTGTAGAATAGCATATTAATTCTTCTCTGCTTCCAAACTCAGGTTTTCATGTGACTGCTGGGAATGGAACACATTCAAGCATGCATAGCCAGAACTTTTTAACAGAGCCGTCTCCCTGTCCCTAGCTTTAGTATATTAAGCTGTGCAGTTTACTACTTTTCAAGTAAAAAAATGATACTTTAAAACATGTATTTAATGACATTGAATCATCAGTGAATTAGGATATTAGGAACAGTGCCTTAATAGAATCAGATATAATACTATGCACAATGGATACAAATTTCAGTGGTTAAATCTGGGAGAATAAAAGGCTACAGAAGAGCTTTTGCTCTAGGATTTCAAGAGTAGATCTGAGAAGAATCTTGGAGATGAACAGTGGTGGTAGGGGCTGCCTGTGCGGATTGCTGTATGGTAGTGTATAGTTTCCTTTATTTTCAATCTTTGGAATGTTTTATTACTCATTTCCCATTTCACTAGGTTCTTCATATCTAAGCTCAGTTGGGCTTCAGCAAAGGACCTTCTTCAACATGACTTATGCACCTCTCAGGGTATACTTTAATATGCCTTATAATGCAATATTACATACAGATATAGAATGACCTGAGGCAGAATGTAAGCGTACACACACACAATACATGAGTCCTTCCTCCAGAGAAGACATTGTATTCTTTATGTTGACTAACCTTATAAGCAATATATTTGACTTGGGGATTTCAGGGTACCTTACAAAATAATGTATTTTTAAATCTGTTTCCTCTCTGTGATTAAGGCAGAGGATTTTGAAATGTTCAAAAATGACCATAGTGTCACAGAAGAGGAAAACAGTGGCTGCCAAGGGAAGGTCAGGAGTGGCCATGAATATTTTATCACACTTTCATTAAAATTGTACCAGAAAATGTAAGCTCTTACTCCTTTGGCTGCAGACATAAAACACTCAATTACGTAAGTATTGTCCGTGATATCTAATTTTTCTACATTGTTCCTTCATCCCTTATATTCCAATAAACACTTTGTCAAACAAAATTTATTTATTTATTCATTTACTTATGTAAATTATTTTTCACATTTATTTATAACACAATATTTTCTCATCCAAGCTTAGAATTCACAATACAGTAATGTATTTACTCATTTTCTATCTTTTGGTATCTATGTCATGTTTAGGAACATCATGTCCTAAAGACGTGATGTGTGACCTAGGACATGAATCCAAGTCCTCTGCAAGAACAACAACAGGTGCTCTTAACTGTTGAGGAATCTCTTTGGCCCTCTAAATATTTTAAGGTTTAATTAATCTTTATGGTTATAATGAAAATGATATCAGTAACATACCTCATTTATTTTCTCAGGCAATATCTGGTACACAGTTCTTTAGCATTCTAGCTTTTAGTCATTTTTTGTATCAGATTTGTATATGTGTGTGTGTGTGTATGTGTGTGTGTGTGAGTGTGTGTAAGTATATGTGTGTGTGTGTGTGAGTGTGTGTGAGTGTGTGTGAGTATGTGTGTATGTGTGTGAGTATATGTGTGTGTGAGTGTGTGTGTATGTGCATGTGTGTGTGTGAGTATATGTGTGTGTGTGTGTGTGTGTATGTGTGTGTGTGTGTGTGTGTGTGTGTGTGGTGTAAGCTCACAGAACCTTGCTAGCAAACATTTGATGAGTCCTGGAGATAAAACTATGTAGGATGCTACATAGTGGTCAATCAATTAAGGTCACATCATATCTCTCAGTATGGTTTCTGTTTAGAGGGACCTTGGGTATCATCATGGTGACATGCTTCTTATGTCATGGGTGCAGTACGTAACGTTATTCCTAAAGAAATGAGATATTATTAGCTAATAGCTGAGTTACTAATACTCTCAAACATTTTAAACCTTTTGCCACATTTTTTATAATTGCCCTAGTAAAAAATATGATAATTTTGCATCTTTAAGAAATGTTATCTTTTGCTTTATTTTGTAGGGTGTGGGTGCTGTAATATATTGCAATTCTAGATCTTTGGCTTACAATTGAGGTACATTGATATTTGTATTAAGTTGGAAAAACCTGCATAGGATCCTCTATATAGTACAGTGAAAGTTTTCTTCTACTCTTGTCTACATGGGTAAAGAATGAAATAAATGAGAATCTTTAGTTTGCTCATGAAGGACCATTGTGTTTATAAACATGAACTTCCACAAAATACAGTAGAAATGGATCAAAAAATGCTGTGCTTGCCAAGGTCTTATCTCAGAGCTCACTTCCCTTTGTCCATAAAATTAATTATTATCTAATTATGAAAAAGTGTTAGGTTTTAGTTGGACTTACTTGGGAATTTACAGCTTGTAAGCATGGAAAAGCTTCAAGAAGAAATTTCATAATGTAAATTTTATAATAAAGGGGCTGCTAATTAACTAGCAAGTATACAGAATACCAATTGTATAAAAGCTGTAAGTGCTCCAGCTACAAAATAGACAAATATGCCAGTCATTAAATACATTTCAATGTGACATAAATCCCTATTTGATTATTAATTAAATGACTTAATGTCATATACTTGGATCTCTACTTAAAATACAATTCTTGCAATCTGGAACTGTAACTTTTTGTAATAACCAAGTATTTGACTATGATAAATACAGTGATACCAATTTTAGCAGCTGGTTTGGAGGAGTAATGATTGAGATTAAGTAGTTTATATCTGCTATTATTCCCCCAATCATTTATTGTTTTAAAAATTATGCTGGTGTGTTCATAATCATTCTTACCACTCTCCTTTATTCTTTCAACACAGTCATCAGTGAGATTATATGTACTGTCATTCCAATTTTATTAGGTTCATTTTGTGTGACTCTGGAGTTTTTGTTCAAATTATTTTTATTGAAATCAGGGAGCTGATCATTTCATTTCATTCAACAATAGAAAGATCATCACTTTATGGAGTTGGCAGCTTTTCTGCTTCAAAGATTCTGTAATTTAGTTGGCTACTCTAATAGGGTTATATTTCATGTATTCTGAATACACCCTTTATGCTTGTGTTACTCCTTAGAGAACTTACCAGCAAAATAAAGTAGTTTATTACATAAGAGATGGCAATTGCATTGGCCATTAACCTCAATAACTTGCAAAGGCTATATAGAGAAGCTTATAAAACACTTTGTAGTCAAGTTTAAAGTTGCACAAGATGTTTGTTCAGGCTGTAGCACAGATATATAAAAGAAAGTCTTATGATTACTCTCCTAATGAGCAGAACTATCATTTCAAACGCAAGAGTACTACATCTTTCTCTATAAGAATGGGAGGATATTTGCCTTGTGTTGTTAGATTGCTAAAGGATTTATATGAGCAAATAATGTTACAGTGTATGTGAAAAATATTTATTCAGAGAACACAGTATTATATTATATTTTCACTGAGTCCTAATTAAGATGCAAGTAAATATTGTACAGATAGTAAATTGCCTGTTAAGTTTTAATATAGGTTTATTAAAAAATGCCCACATAGATGCATTCTTTATGTAGTTGGAAAAATCAGATAATTATAATACAATAAATGTGTTATTTATACTTGTTCAGCATAACATAGTAAACTATCTACAATATAATTTTCTTTAAAAGACTAATGTCCATTTAATTCCTGCTTTGTAAGCAAGCACAGATTATGTTCCAACTGCTTTACACTAACAATTGTACTTAATATATATATATATATATATATATACATATATACATATATATATATACATATACTTTAAATTGCATCACTTTCTCACTGTGGTACATAGGAGTATTAACTCAGTATTCCCATTTAGAATTACATCTTAAAAGTATCTATAAAAAATTAAATGAAAATTTCACAATTTCAAGGAAACATTAGCAAAAGCTAATTATTATGCTAATATATATAAACTTTTAATAAAACTTATATGTTACACTTACAGAATCAGCTTGTGTTCAAAGAATTAGAAGTCACATCAGTGAAAATATCTCACAAGCAATTTAAGTTATTTTTATGCTCACTATACATGGAATCAATTTTGTGCTTGCTATGCGTACAATCATTTATAAACCACAAATTCCACACTAGTTAAGTGTTGTACTTAACAATAAGCAAACATATAATGGTATATAAAATGGAACAAAGACAAATAAATTTCTTTTCAAACTCTACTGGCATTATTAAATCCAAAATTTTTTCAGGATCTAAATAAAATGTGCCATTCTGAAGAAAGAGAATTGAATTATAAAGTAACAAAATAATATCAAAATTGCCCCTAGGACATTTGCCAATCTTTATCACAAATGACTTAAAGGATGTTTTGAAACAGAATACAAAACTTTAAATCAAGAAATGTTTCTAACCAAGCAAGTAAAAGATCTATAGGACAAGAACTTCAAGTCTCTGAAGAAAGAAATTGAAGAAATTAACATAGTAAAAATAGACATTTTACCAAAAGCAATCTAGAGATTCAATGCAATCCCCATTTAAATTCCAACTCAATTCTTCACAGAGATAGAAAGAACAATTCTCAAATTCATATTGTATAACAAAAACTCCAGGATTATGAAAACTATTATCAACAATAAGAGAACATCTGGGGGAATCACCATCCCTGACCTCAAGCTGTACTACAGAACAAAGGTGATAAAAACTGTATGGTATTGGTACCGAGAAAGAAAGGTAGATCAATGGAATCGAATCGAAGACCCAGCAGTAAAGTCACACACCTATGGTCACCTGATCTTTGACAAAGAAGCTAAAAGCATCCAGTGGAAAAAAGACAGCATCTTCAATAAATGGAGCTTTAGAAGAATGCTTGTCTCCTTGTACAAAGCTCAAGTCGAAGTGGACCAAGGACCTTCACATAAAACCAGATACACTGAATCTAATAGAAGAGAAAGTGGAAAAGATCCTTGAACACATCAGCACAGGGACAATTTTCCTGAAGAAAACACCAATGGCTGAGATTCTAAGATCAACTGTAGATAAACGGGATCTCATAAAATTGAAAAGCTTCATGTAGGCATAGGAAGCTATCAATAGAACAAAATGGCAACCTACAAAATGGGAAAAGGTTTTTCCAAACCTACACTGATAGAGGGCTAATATCCAATATATACAAAGAACTCAAGAAGTTGGACTTGAGTGAACCAAATAACCCTATTTAATGGGGTACAGAACTAAACAAAAAATTCTCAACTGAAAAATCTAGAATGGCAGAGAGGGAAACTAGAGAAATGTTCAACATCCTCAGTCATCAGAGAAATGCAAATCAAGACAGCTGTGAGATTCCACCTCACACCAGTCAGAATGGCTAAAATAAAAAACTCATGTGACTGCAGATACTGGTGAGGATGTAAAGAAAGAGAAACACTTCTGCATTGTTGGTGGGATTGCAAGCTGGCACAACCATTCTGGAAATCAGTCTTGTGACTCCTTAGGAAATTGGACATCGTACTACCTGAAGATCCAGCTATACTACTCCTGGGCATATACCCAGAAGATGCTCCAACATGTAATAAGGACACATGCTCCACTATGTTCTTAGCAGCATTATTTATAAAAGCCAGAATTTCATGAAGTCATTGGGTTTTTGTTGTTGTTGTTGTTGTTGTTGTTATTGTTGGTTTGGTTAGGTTGGTTTGGTTTTGGTTTTTTGAGAAAAAGTTTCTCTGTATAGCCCTGGCTGTCCTGGAACTTACTTGGTAGACCAGACTGGCCTCGAACTCAGAAACCTGCCTGCCTCTGCCTCCCAAGTGCTGGGATTAAAAGCATGCTCTATCACTGCCTGGATTCAACTAGAAAATATCATGCTGAGTTAGGTAACCCAATCACAAAAGAACACACATGTTATACACTCACTGATAAGTGGATAATAGCCCAAAAGATCAGAGTACCTAAGATACAATTCACAGACTACATGAATCTCAAGAAGGAAGACCAAAATGTGGGTGCTTCAGTCCTACTTACAAGGAGGAATAAAATAATCATAGGAGGCAGAGGCAGGGATGGATCTGAGGGGAGAGGGAGAGAAACAGAAGAAAGGGGACAGGATCAGGTGTGGGAGGAGAGGGAGAGGAGTACTGAGGGTCAGGAAATTGAACAAAGGTGTATAGCAATGGGGAATGGGGAACTGGGGATAGCCACTAGAAGGTCCCAGATGCCAGGAAAGCAAGAGCCTCCCAGGACCCAATAGAGATTACATTAGCTGAAATACACAATAAAGAGGAGAGAGAGAATCTGTAGAGACCATATCCAGAGGTTAGACACCTCCCCTGGTTGAGGGATAGGGCCACCCACTCATATGAAAAATATTAACACAGAATTGTTTCTGTCTAAAGGAAACACAAGGACAAATAGTGGAGCAGAGACTGAAGGAAAGGCCATCCAGAGACTGCCTCACCTGAGGATCCATCCCATATACAGTCACCAAACCCAGACACTATAGCTGATGCCAAGAAATGCTTGCTGATAAGAGCCTGGTATGGCTGCCCCCTGAGAGAATCTGACCAAAACAGATGCAGATGCTTGGAGTCAACCATAGGACTGAGAACAGGGACACCAATGGAGGAGTTAGGGTAAGGAATGAAGGAGCTGAAGGGCTTTGCAACCCCATAGGAAGAACAACAGCATCAACCAACTAGACCTTCCACCAACCAAACAGTACACATGGAGGGACCATGGCTCCAGCTGATTATGTAGAAGAAGATTGCCTTATCTGGCATCAATAGGAGGAAAGACTGGATGACCCAACATAGGGGTATGCTAGGGTGGTGAGGCAGGAGTAGGTAGATGGGTGGGGAAGCACCCTCATAGAAGCAGGGGAAGGGGAGATGACATAAGGGGTTTATAGAGGGTATTCTGAAAAGGGGAGTAACATTTGACATATAAATAAGTGAAATAACCAGTAAAACAAACAAACAAACAAACAAACAAACAAAAACAGAAAAAAAAAGAAAAGAGAAAGAAATGTTTCAATTTGGAATTGGGGAAACACCTTAAATTCAATTTGCTAAAAACCTTCTGTATATGAGTATATCTATTCTATCCGTTCAGAAATCAAAATGGGGGTAACAGATTTTATGAAATATATATGTATTTGTGTTCATTAAGAAGTAAACTTGATCATGACAAAATATTTGTTGAATATTTCTCTGAAGTCCAAACACAATAAATAAGCCCTACCACATGGCAGATGTGCAAATATCTTTCCAATCATGATTGATCTAGAAATCTGACTGTATCTTGAAAAGAACACAGCTCTCATGATCTTCACAAATTGTCCTGCCAAATATGAGTCAAACCCAAGCAAACATGCCCATCAACAGTTCATCTAAAGCTGGACAGTGATGGCACATGCCTTTAATCCCAGCACTTGAGAGGCAGAGGCAGGTGGATTTCTGAGTTTGCAGCCAGCCTGGTCTACAGAGTGAGTTCCAGGACAGC
This sequence comes from Montemys delectorum, assembly GCA_019843815.1. Classification (NCBI taxonomy): domain Eukaryota; kingdom Metazoa; phylum Chordata; class Mammalia; order Rodentia; family Muridae; genus Montemys; species Montemys delectorum. The sequence continues at coordinate 5,242 of JADRCD010236261.1, read as the reverse complement.
CAGAGCTACACAGAGAAACCCCATCTTAAAAAAAGACCAAGAAAAAATAAAATGAAACAAAAACAAAAACAACAAACAAACAAACAAAAACCAGTTTATCTAAATTCTTAAATTATTAAATAAAATATTGAAATAAGTGTGATTAAAATGTTTAAGGTTATAAAAATTTAATTAAACCCTAAAAAATCAGAACAAAACAAAATAAAATTAGAAAATCCCTACAAATAACATAACAGTTACAAGTAGAAAATGCTCTGGCAAATTTTATTAAAGAACAAGGCTAACTCTAAAAAGAGGCTGATGGACTGTCTGTATAAATAAGAGAATCTCTGAATAAAATCTTCAGCTTCCCTGCCTCGGTGTACCTGCATTAACATATAGTTTTAGGTATCCAGTCATTAATTCCCATTCTTCTTTTCAGTGTATCACATCCTTTCACGCAATGGTTTCAAACCTGGCTTAAGATCTCCATCTTAAGGTTAGACATACTTCCTCTAGCTCAATTTCCTAAACCCTAAAGCAGAATGTTGAAAGAAAAACAAATGAACTTTTAATAAAGTGAAAAAGAGGACAATGGGATGGCTTAGTTGTTTGGTTGCCACCAAGGATAATGACTGAAATTCCATGCCAAGACCTCAGTGGTGGAAGTAGAGAAACAAATCCCTAACAGTTGTCTGCTACTTCTAAAAGCCAAGCACATTGTAGCGTGTAAACACACACACACACACACACACACACACACATTTGCATGTACTCACACTTTCATACTCTGCACACAAAAAATAGATGATAGAAAGATAGATAATTGATAGCTAGATAAATGTTAAAACAACATAGCACAAGCCATGTCTTTGAGAGACATGGTAGACATATTAAAATATAAAGAATATCTGTATGCAGCAAGGGTTGGAATAGTTTTAGGTTTTATTGATGTAAATGTGATATATACACTCTGCCCAAGATAATTGTGGTTTTAGTTTTAAAGTGTGTATTACATTTTCTTGGGCCAACTAAGATGTTAGTAAGTTCCCTTTCTTTGGGTCTTACTTTTGGGTATATATAATACAAAGCTTTAACACATGGCCTACAGCACAGGGCCTGAATGATGTAAGCATTAGCTAAGAAAATTTAACAATATGTTTACTTTTTAGCTTCAAGGCTGCTGTAAAATTTCCTCATGTTGGCTCATGGCTAACACTGTGCTTGGTTACAAGTTTATCTGCCACTGACTTACTTTTAAATTGAAAGGCAGCAATGTGATGAAATTTTGAGTTGGATCTCTCTCTCTCTCTCTCTCTCTCTCTCTCTCTCTCTCTCT
>JADRCD010236260.1:4848-41204 GCA_019843815.1 Montemys delectorum | reverse complement strand
AGAGAGAGAGAGAGAGAGAGAGAGAGAAACGGGGGGGGGGGGGGGAAAAAAAAGCGTAGAGAATATAAAGGTATTGCTATATTGCTCAAATTGGCCTAGAATGCTCCATCCTGGTTCTGCCACTTGGGTGCTGCAGTTACAGGTGTGTGTCACCAAGCAGGCTTGGAGGCCTCCATTTTAAAAAGGAGAGAGAGCTTCTTTTCTCTAGCATGGAAGTAATGGACACACAAAGTGGAGCCAGATATTATCCTCTTGTCTTCATGTTAGGTGAGAACTGACCTGGAGGGATCTGTGCTGGGCTGGGAAATGGGCTCTCACCAACAGTAGCTGCTCTGTTAGAGCCCTGTCTTGTATATGCCAAGGATGGTATTCATCCTTACCAGGCCCTGTGTACTGTAGGCACTGTTAACACCTCACTTGTGGAGGGCTGACGTAGAGGCTACGTGTGTTGCCCAGCATCCTACAATGACTAGTGCAGCAAGAATTCAGACCTGCATATTCAAACCCCAGGGCCTCTGATCTTCTATGAAATTTCCTTTCTTTCTAATTTTTGTATTTTTGTTTGTTTGTTTGAGAAGGGTTTCCTTGTATGGCCTTGGATGTCTTGGAACTAACTCTGTAGATCAGGTTGGCCTCAAACTCACAGATTTGGCTCCCTTGACCTCCCAAGTACTGTGTTAAAAGCTGTGTGCCAATACCACTTGGCTCTCTTTTATGAGTTTTTTTAAAGATTCATTCTATGTACATGTTTCTCTATGTGAGTTTATGTGTACCATGTACATGCAGGAGCCTGTGGCAGCCAGAAAAAGGCTCCAGTTCTCCGGAAAGCGGAGTTACAGGTGGCTGGCAACCTTTGTGTGGGTGCTGGGAACTGAACCAGCATTTTCCACAAGAACAGTGAGCTCTCTTAACTGCTGAGCCATCTTTCTAGCACCCTAGATCTCTGTGTTAACAATGCTTAACACAAGAGAAACCTCTTAAAATGAAGAGTGCCTACCAAAGGAAAGGGTCTAATGGAAGATCAGACTACTTGCTACAAACAGGAGGCCCGAGGCTTTCTGCTCTGACACTTGGGGAAAAGACGTGCTGCTTCCCACTTTTACCTAGCCAACCCCCCGCCCCCCCCCTTTTTTTTTTTTGGTTTTTCAGGGTTTTTATATATAGCCCTGGCTGTCCTGGAACTCACTCTGTAGACCAGGCTGGCCTCGAACTCAGAAATGTGCCTGCCTCTGCCTCCCAAGTGCTGGGATTAAAGGTGTGCACCACCACTGCCCGGCTTTTTATCCAGTTCTTATGGGTCTCATAGAAAATGATGTACCCAGGGGGAAGATACAAGACATCTCAGAGTACACATTTGATCTAACAGGTGTGGAAGAGGACAGAGTTTCTGTGGGGCTGTAGGGTCCCAAAAGGAGAAGGCGATGGGAGGGGAGGCAGAAAACAACTGTTTTAAAATGGAAGGCGTCTAATTCCTTGGCTTTAGCCGTTGAGCCTGGCTTTGGGACTAAGCTTATGTAGGACTTTCTAAGAATGCCCCATAACAACAATTGGGGTGAGCCCTAATTGATAATGACTTGTCAGGGTTGTCTAATGGTTTTTGTACTGATGGCTCCCCAAAAGTCTATTTGCTCTAAGACTAAGCTCCAACAATAACTATACAATGGATAGCTTAATACTGTGCTGATGAAAAGTTTACACACCAAAGCACAATGTTAAAACTTGGCCTGAAAAAAACTTATCTGCTCATTGGTACATGCATTCCTAAAGCCCAAAGCTAGGTGAACACTCCCCTCACTTATTTAGGCTATGCTTCTCTTTAATCAATTACTCTCTGAGCCCTGCTCAGCGGTCTCATGCATTCCTCACAGCACAGGCTCTCATCTTCTATCACCCTCACCTCGACCCTAACCCTCTCTTGAGCTGCAGGTCTGATTTTTCAGCTGCCTTCAAGAGACCTCACCCAATACCAGGAGTTCCAGGGTAGTCCCTCTGCTTAGTGTGGTGGCTCACACCTGTAATCCCAGCACTGGAGAGGCTGATGTGGGAGTACTGTTGTGAGTTTGCAGCCAGACTGGGCTATATAATAAGTTCCAGGCCACCCTGAGCTACAGAGTGAGTTTACTTAAAGTGGTTTAAAAGTAGCTTTTGCTGTCACACATGCCTGTCCTCATGTTTCCCCATGGCTTTGGCTTCCCCTGAGCTTACATTTCCACAGTGGTAAAATGGCAAAGCCACTGCTTACCCCTGCAGACTTGTCATGATGACTAAACCAAGTAGTACATTAAGTTCCTTAGCTCAACAGCAGGCATATAATTTCTGCCTGTATTACAGCAGCGCCTTTTATTACTCTCTGCCCCAGCTGGCTCCACCGTTCTATCACCCCCCCCCCCAACCCAAGCTGGAGAACTCAAAGCTATCCTTGGCTTTAGAACTCTTCCCATGATCCCTTAACTAAGTTGTCCCTAAGTCCTATCCAGTGTCCTTAACCAAGTGGTCCCTATGTCCTGTTCACTGTACTTTTAAAAGCCTTGGGTCAGCGAAATGGTTCAGAAGGTAAAGGTGCTTGCCCTCAAACTTGCTGATCTGAGTTTAATTCTTGCAGGTTGTCCTCTGAACTCCATGTATACCACTGCTGTTTACTTTTGCTCAGGCCCTCATCTTTGCCAATATGCCATCTCCTTATTTCAGGGTTGCTATGGTTTAGCCAGTCACCAAAGTAATCTCTACTTTCTGTGTGTACTTGTGGAGAGGCTGGGTTATCTTCCTACATCCTTCTCCACCTCATTATCCTTTTCCCCCAAGATGTCAAATTCTCATCAAGTCTGGAACTTACCAACTAGGCTAGATTTGCTGGCCAGAAAGTCCCAGGGATCTTCCTGTCCGCACCTTCTGAGCCTTGGGATTACAAACACGTGCCACCATGACTGACTTTTTTACATGGGTACAAACCATCTGAACACAGGTCCCCATGCTAGCACAACAAGTAACTGTGACACCTCTCCTGTCCCCACGGTCATCTTTTCTAAAATCATATAGATTATGTCATTCCCTCTACCTACACCCTGTCCTTGGTTTCCATAGGTAGTCCACATCCATACTTACTGCGGGGATGGATAGCAATGGACATTATTTCCATGTGCTTGTCAGGATCTTTACTATTCATTTAAATATCATAATGTCAATGATGAAATATAACTATCCTTGTTTTACAGATTTGTAAAAAAAAATGTGGGCAATGACTAGCTACAGATAGAAGTCCAATAACTTGCCTATGGTCTCAATTTGTCAGATTCTTGAATTTATAAAAGGTTTGACTTTGCCCTGTATATCACTACAATGAATTGTATCTCTTTTAGAACATAAACTCTCTAGCCAAAGAACACGATGAAAATATCACAGAAGTCAAAGAAAAACTGACCATTTGGTGAGGCCAAGCACAGCTGGTATTTCTTTTAGCAATGGAAAGAATGCTACTTCTTGGCTCACAGCAGGCAGATACAGCATCTTGGGGCTATGTTATATGAAAATGTTATCTTGAAACACTAGATACAATGAAATCTTACACTGGGAGACAGGAGAAAGCAATAGGAAGCTGAGGTCAGCTGAGAAGAACAGCAGGCTGTCATCTTGGGAAACTCAGATGGGATTGCCCTCACCATCCACATTATTCTTTGTTTTATTCTCTTTTCTTTTGTTGCTGGGTAAGTACACAATGATTCTGTGTACAGCAACTGGAGTCAGGACACAGCTTAGGGTAGTTACACTATACTCTAAATACTTAGAAATTACCTACACAGTCAGAGGGGTAGAAGCCAGTGGTCACTTATATTTGCACTGTTGGTGGCCAGCACTTTGCAAATAAATAATAGGCAGCTAAATGGTAAGACTCCAACTTTATTATTACTATTATAATTATAATTATAATTATAATTATAATTATTATTATTATTATTACAGCTCATCTCCTTCAATGGTTTCTGAATTTCAAATCAGTAATGTATGAATTAAGATTGTCTGGCAGGGGCTGGTGAGATGGCTCAGTGGGTAAGAGCACTAAAGGTCATGAGTTGAAATCCCAGCAACCATCTGTAATGAGATCTGACACCCTCGTTAGGTGCATTTGAAGATAGCTATAGTGTACTTATTTATAATAATAAATAAATCTCTGGGCTGAAGTGAGCAGGGACTGAGCGAGTGGGGTCGATGGAAGTGAGCAGGGTTGACCAGAGCGAGCAGAAGTCCTAAAAAAAAGTCAATTCCCAACAAATGAAGGCCCACAACTATCTGTACAGCTACAGTGTGTACTGATATACATAAAATAAATAAATAAGTAAATCTTTAAAAAAAAATTGTCTGGCAGGTTTTCATTTTGTCCTGTAAAATAAGCTGACTTAGTATAATAAGCCTTCTGCCTGTTCTTCATATTCTACCTTGAGGTTTGGTCTTACACAAGCAACTTGACTTTGGGGGTGTCCACTCGGCCCAGAACAACATCTTGTAGGACAAGAAGTCTGTCAGTTTCCACAGGCTACTACTGTGAGTCACAGCTACAGTGCAGTTTCATGGGTCACCGCAGCTGCTCTGACAGCCACCTCATTTTCTGGTCTAGCATAAGCAGAAACAGGAAACAGTTTTTTGTATTTTAGTTTTTGCCTCTGCCCTTAACAAGCACTCAGCAATGCTGGGGTCTTTAAAAGTGGGCAGGGAAGCTGTACCTTGGACTGTGGACCGGCTTAGTGCTCCAGGAAAAACATCCAAGTAGTGAGCACTGTGAGGCTGGATTCTTTGGTCCAGTCCTTCTGGAAGCAAAGACACCAAAATTGCTTCCCAGTTCCTGAACAAGGGGCTTACACAGAGGCCAAGTAAAGTCCAAAATTAATCTTGCTATTCCCAATCTTGTGATACACACACACACACACACACACACACACACACACACACACCCTTCTACCAAGGTGCATTTCAAAATCAGACAGCCCTTTCTTTGCAAGCCCCTCTCCCTTGCCTCCCTTGGAGACAGTGTCATCTGCTTTGTATAAAGGCTTTATCTACTTATTTCAGATAAAACAGAGAACCCAGGTGCCTACTATCTCCTAAAAGCTCAATAGCCACTAGTAGTTGTTCATTCTGTCCTTAGTTTTTACTACAATGGCTTGGTAGGGCTTGTGCCATCTAGGCCTTGTAAGCTCTGCTCTCATCTCTTCCCCACCGCCCCTTCCAGTCATGAAATGCGTCAGGCTGACTCCCACACCACAGCTCAGACTCTTGTGTGGACTGGTTCCTGAGTTTATCCCAGGTGCTGAGAACAGTGTCTGGCATACACATAGCAGACTGGCAATGGCTATGAAAGGAACACACTGGCTTGAATGATAAAGTAGTATCTGAAGAAAATGGAGTTCTGGACTACAGAAGTCCTTGTACGTGTCTTAGTCTCCCATGGAAGGACTCTGTCCCTTAACAGCTAACAACTTGTTACTGCTGCCCCAGGAGTGAGTTCATTCCGTGTCAGACTCCACCCCCATGTCCTCAAGGTAGTGTGGTAGAGTAAGGAGCTATTATTATTCCTTATCTGGAGAAGAGAGCCAAGTCTAGAGAGGTTAGTCTGCTAAAGGGCACTGAGATGGACACCAGGAGCCACCGGTCAGAGTGGCATCAATTCCAATGACATTGGGGTTTACTACGGCTGGTGGCACAGGCTTCTCTTGAAGGTGAATGTCCCCTTTCCTAGTGGCCTAACTGCTGAGGGTGTTGCTAGTTCCTACGTAACCCTGTCAAGTGGTGAATGGAAGAGAGTAAGTGACACAAACCAGAGGCAAAAAGGAAAGTCCCAAATATCTTATTCCTTTAAGCTCATATGAGCCTAGTTAATCATTGTGGGCCAAAAAATGACTTTTAAAATGTTCAAATAATGTTACAACCTGAAGCCAGTAGGTCATATCAGGCATTACCTGCAGCCAGGGTGATGCTGGTTAGGCAGGATGTTTACACTGCCCATGAGTGACCAGCTGGAAGGTTCTTCCATCCACAGTAACATGTCCTCTAGGAATCACGATAGCGGTCCCTCCTGCAGGAAGCTTTGTAGCTCAGCCCTATCCCCTCCCCTGTTCTACTCCTGTTCTACTCTACCCAGGGCCCTTCCTGCCCACTTATATTTTCCTCCACCGTTAACATCAGCAGAACGTCCCTACTTCCCCCTCCCATGCACTTAAATGTTGGGACGGTGTGCTTTGAACATATGAATTCTAGTGTCTTGTAAACATTCAATAAATGACTGTTGAATGGGACAGTGCCATCATGGGAAAGTGTTGATAGCACAGTCTTTCAGGTCACTAATATGCCTTGTCACCTTTGACCTGGCTTAGCCTGAGATCTAAATGGCATGGCCTTGAAGTAAGTCAGTTCCTGCAAAAGGAAACTAAAATCATATGCTCAGATAACAGTTTTCAAGTTATGTGATATTTTCTTAAATGAATGCTTGCTTTATAAATCGAAAGTGCTACAGTTTCAACACAGCAAACTCTCATTATATAAAACACTGCAGGGATAACTGTTCTTTTGGGGAGCTCCTTTCTCTTTTGGAGAGCGGTGTGCTGACAAGTGCCTCCTCCTCTCTGAGTAAGGGACCTGGTAATGAGAAGCCTGTATCAGCCAAAATATTTAAGCCCTCTTGAGCTTCAGTGTTCTCGGACCTAAAAATGTAAAACATTTGTGGGCGACACTCTACATCTCTTAAAGGTTTACTTTCAAGATAGTTACCTGGGTCACAACAGAGGAGCTATCAAACAGAGGGGGAACCATCACATTCCTTTTCAGTTGCATCGGTTATTCCCAAAATACGCTGTCTTTCAGCAGGGAGTGGGGTGAGGGCGGCAGCTTACCGATTTCAGGAACAACTGTTCCGGGTTATCTTGCTGGCTCTTTACCACCTTCCTGTCTTAGTCCAGGCTGACTAACAATGAACTGAGGTGTACACTCATCAAGAAGAGTCATTTAAAAAGCCACCCTGCTTACTCTGAAGTGATTCTGACAGGGATCTTAAATTGGTCACAAGAGACCACATACCACGGGGTATTGAAATGAATCATGAGTTCTCTGGGTGGGGCCCGAACTAAAACAAAAAACAAAAGAAACCCACAAATGAGTGGTGTAAAGTCACTATTAAGAATCCCTGGTCATGCTCATAGTATGCACTTTAATTCATTTGAAAGAAACAATGTATTTATTTTAAATTCTGTGCACAGCAGCCCTGTGTGGGTATGCAGGCCTGGGTGCAGGTGGCCATGGAAGCTAGAAGGTGGCACTGGATCCCCTAGGCAGAAGTTACAGGCGACAACAGAGTGAGCTATCTGACACTCGGTGAGCAATGTTTGTTCTCCATTTAATTCTTCAAAGAGCCTTGCCCGTTTTTATGGGTAAGCAGAGTACTGTGAGGACAGGTTAGCTCCTAGAGCTACCTAGCTACTGACATGTGGCACCAGAACGGTATGCCTGGACTCAAACAGGACACTCGATTTCAACTGCTGGTTCCCACATTCAAAATAGCTTTCTTAATCCACCTCAGGTTTCCTCCTATCTGTGAAATGGGTATATTAATAGAGCACTCTCAGAGGGCTGAGGTAAGTGTGAGTGAACTAACTTATAAAGGAGCTTGCAACAGTGCCTGGCATCCAGTCAGCATTAGTTTTGCAATTACCTGACTTCAAAGGCCAGGCTACTTCTTTCACTCAGAAAAAGAATTTCTACTAGAAAATGGAATAAGCTGCTGGACTCAGGGCATGGTCTACCCAAGAGGGTCACTTAGGGGCAAATAAAAGAATTGCTTCTTCGAGTGCATGGTGGGGATGAACGGCGAGGCGAGGGAAGGTGTGGGGTACTGCTGACTCTGAGAGCTCGCCTCTGGACAGCAGGCATCTGTTACAGGAGCACAGCGGTAGTCACAGCATTGTAGACACTCACCTTAACTGGAAAGCACACAGCTCAGAATGGAGCAAGCAGCAAATGCGTGTGCGTGTGTGAAGGGGGAGGGAGGGGAGGGAGAAGAAGGGAGAGAGAGGGAGGGAAGGGAGGAGAGGGAGAGAGAGAGGGAGATCTTTTAAGAACCCTCATAGAACAGTGGTCCAGTAAATTTCTTTGAGCCAGTGACTACAGACAACAATGTTTGTAGAAAGGAAACAAGATATTTGCTCAGGCTCTAAACATTCTTATTTTCCATATGAAATAAGAAAACCAGTACAGGTAACATTCCTTTTTTATTTCAATTTCATAATAGAAAAGAACAAGCAAAAATTCAAATCCATTTTTGTTCCACAGAAACACATTTGATTATTTTGTTACAGGAACAAATGAATCTGCTTTCCTCAGCCATCATTCCCTCCTGTGTGGGAATGTGAGGGAAAGGAGCTTGACGCTTTCTGTAAAGACTGCTGCAAGGAAACTCGGAATCCAATGAAAAATAAACTGTCAGCTGGCTTCCTAATGTGGGTACGCTCTCGCTATACAGCCCTCTATAGTCTCCTCCCCACCATTCCTCATAGGATATGCTCGGGAACAGGGAGCGACTACATTCACTATGTCAGGTCACAGACAGATGGCTGTTGAGCTAAGGGCACATTGGAAATGGCAGGTAAGCATTAAGTTTCATTACAGCTCACTTGAAGGATGATCATGTCATGCCAGAGGACTATGGAAAAAATGAACCAGGAGCCTGTGCACAGCTATTCGCATGATCTTAGCACACGGTCTAGTTCAACAAGCGCTTGCCATCATTTATCTTACAGTTACTTGAGGGCTAGTCAGTTTAAAAATCAGAAGCAAACCACAATTGCAACTTAGATAATGATTACTATCTAGTTCCTCTGTAACAGTTCTGAAGGCACATGGTCCAGGGTTAGCCAGTCTCCCAGGATCCTTAGTAGCTGGGATGTGCTTGCTTCAGCCAGAGCAGTGTTTCAACTAACAAAAAAGTGTCAAAAGAGAATTCACGAAGGCTTACACCAGCTTAAGTGTCTAAAGTTATTGTTTCCCATTACTTTGGGGTGGCAGAATTCAAGTCCTGCCAATCAATCTAGTTATTCTTTGGAAGCACTCCCCAGCTGAGCCATAGGCCCACCACAGTAAGTTGAGGAGCAGATAGGTAGAAACTACGAAGGGAGGAACTACCTACACTTTACTTTCTCTTTTCTCCTTGGTCCCCCGCAGGCCTTATGCAAACAGTGCCACATGCAGTCAGGAATGCACAGCACACAGGAAGCTTAGCTCTGGGTGAGCCTCTCTATGTGCCACTGAGGACGACTGGTCTCCTATCTGTCCTGGGGGAGCTTCCCCGGGGTATCCTGAGACTCTTTCTAGAGAAAGCATCTTCTAAATTTGGTTCGAGATTCTTCTTCTTCACTAGCTCCCTCCTCACTTTGAAACTCACATACTTCCAAGCTACACATGCTGTTCTTTCCTTGACGTTTTACAATTATGAGCAGATGAGGAGCTCCACAGGGTGAAGAGACAGACGGCGTAGAAAACATCTGAGAACCAGACAGAGGTGAGGGCTAAAAAGGGCAGTGCTTTTAACTGGGGACAAAGGACATGGAGGCAAACAAGTCAGAGAAATGTTCTTCTCCCCTCTGCAGTCAGATCCTAATGTCATCACAGCAACAGGACAGTCAAGAAAGCCCAACCTATTTTAAGTAGTGTCAGGTGACAGATTATTGGCCCACACTGAGAAGCAGAGTGGTAGAGAAAAGGTTTCCTGCGCTATAAACCACCTTTAATCTCAACTGATAAAACCAGAAGAGGCACACGTTGCCACTCTCTAGTGTTTACCTAGTGACACCATACTGTGGATTGAGCCAAAGTGCTGTCTGGATTATCTAGCAAATGTCACATAATAGCACTTTAGGAGCGCAGATAAAGAACACTGCAGATGAATTCATACTGCAAAACTAATGTCCCAGGTGAGGGTGTTATCTTCATCCCAAGTCATTTTATTTTATGCTTTTGTTCAAGTATAACTTCATGAACAACATTTATCTGGTACAGAACTATGGTTTTGCTTCAGAATTACTGGTTAATCCAGTAATATGTGGTGGTTTCTATATGAAAGTATGAGATTTAAACTTCTGCCCAAGTTAGTAATATAAACACCACAATATTAATCCATCAGAGAAATGTAAGGCAAAGCAATGAGACACCACTTCACACCCACTACAATGGCTACAGTAAGAAGGACAGGTAGTAACAAATGCCGGCGAGGACGTGGAGCAATTGAAACCCTCATACACTGCTGGTGGAAATGTAAAATGGCGCCCTCGCTGTGGGAAACAGCCTGGCAGTTCCTAAAAAGGATAAACATAGAGTTACCATATGACCTAGTAGTTGTGCTCTGAGATAAACACCACAAGAAGTGAAAACGAAAACTCACGTCCACTTGTACACAAATGTTCAAGCAGCATTATTCATCACAGGCAAAAGAGAAAAACAAGCAGAATGACTGCCAGCTCGTGAGTCAATAATGTGACATGTCCATATAATGGGTTAAAAGGCATAAAAAGGAGTTTGTGGACACATGCTTCTACATGGATGAAACTGGAAAGCATCATGCTGAGTCATGGAAGCCAGACAGACCAGACCACATCAACATATTTGTATGCAATATCCAAACAGCAAGTCTACAGAGATACAAAGTCCATTTGCAGTTGCTAGAGCTGGGGGGTCGGGGGAGGGCTGGGAAAAAATGGGAAGTGAATATTAACAGGGGGTTTCTTGCTGTGATTGTTGTTAAGATGGCAGCACAGCTTTGGGTACTTGGAAAATTCTGTAAACACTCTGAATAGGTGAGTTGTATGGTATGTGGTTCTATCAATAAAGCTGACGCAAAACACAAGACATAAATTAAGAGAAAAGATGACCATGTAATTTAAGGTTCCAGCATCATTGTCTCCTGTCTGGCTCACCGGCTATGGACCTGAGGGATGGGCTCCACATCATGGTGGCCTGTCATGTTGAAGATAATCCTGTTTCTATTGCTCACCATCTGTGAACTGGATAAGTGTACTTTCTTCACTATGTTACTTAAAAGAATTTGTGTGGAGTGTTCCACAGGACAGATGCCCAGTCATCTTCTAGTGAAATGTTAAATACCTATAAAACTGGCTGACTCATGAGTAACGCTGTGCTATATGGGGGTGGGGAGGAGCTACTCAGACCCAACTAGAGGCCTTGAAAAAGTAGGCAGCTTGGCTTACAATAGGGTTCCTGCTCTTAAACTGCCCAGTTTGAATCTCTCCATATAAACTTCCTGGATGGGGTTTTCTTGTGTGGATTAATGGACTAGATCCCAGAGAACTTAAGGTGAAGTAGCACTCTATTTTCCTATTATTTAAGGTCAGAATCCCGACCCTCACCCCTTGTGATATTTGTCTCTTTGGTGCCTTAATCCCTGCTTTGTAGCTTGATGCTTAGGCGGTCACAGTTAGATTTAAGTTCATAGTTAGATTCTGTCCCAGGCAGACAAAAGCACCATGGGACAGAGTCCAACTGTGAACTTAAATGGCTGCTCAAACTCTGGCCAGCTGTTTGATAGGTCTTTATTTGTAAAATAAGAGCAACACACAGGGGTTGGTACAAGCTCAGACAAACTTTGGATGGCACATGGGATGCAGGTAAGTGCTCAGTGCTCTAAGCTAGCTGAGAAGTAGAATTAACTTCTATGGGAAGCCATTGGGTCATTGAAGACACACCCACAGAGGACTGACTGCAGGACTTGGGTCTTTTCTGTTCTTCTCTCTTATTCCCTGGCCACAGGCAGGATTTTGCTCTGCCACACATTCCTACCACAATGTGCTGTCTTGCAACAGTCCCTAAGCAACAGGGCTCGGCCGTCATTGGGGACTGGGACCTCCACAACGCAGACATCCATACTTTCCTCCTATAAGTGACTGTCTCAGGTTCTTGTTCCAGTAACAGAACACACGCACCCTTGCACTCACACATGCACCCCACTGTGCCATACTATGGGTGGATTCAACAAGTGTTCGTTCACCTGTCAATCTTCTAATCTAGTTCTGCTGTGGTATAGAACGTCCCTGCAGACAGGGAGCTGAGCCCTTTTCAGGTGGTCTGTGGAAGCAATCACCACTACCTGCAGTACTAGAGAGGTAAGGTGACCTACTGAGTCTCAACTATTTTTTTTTGACAAGTAACTTTGAAATAATCTTAATTATTTTTCAAGAAAATTCTTGTGAAGACAAAAAGGACCCTTGCCTTATTTTATCTATTTATTTATTTATTTATTTATTAACAGAATTTCCCTTTCCTAATGTTTCCATAGCCTCTCAAATCTCCATCCTGATAATATGACAAACACTGAAAATACTAATGTTTTCTTTCAGGGTCCAGACTATACATTTCCCTAGCCTCCTTAGAGACAGATGTGGTATGTGTGACTCACTCCTGAAATATATCATGGTGGAGTAATGGATGCTTTCTGGTACAGACTTGGTCTAAGATCACTCTTACCCCTTGGACTAGCTTAGATGGAAGGGATTCAGGATGGTGGAGTCATACATGGAGGGTGCCCAGGACTCCAGATAAACTCATGGAACTGACATGTCCCTCTTCTACACTGAACTATATACTAAACTACACTGAATCTATAGTAATAAGCCACTGACCTCTGGAGTTGTTTACACAGAAGCTTCAAATAAGCACCAACAGAATTGCTCTAATTAATAAAGCTAGGTAAAAGGCTCTGTTCATTACTATTAGGTCTGGTCGGCTACCAGAGTAGTTTTCTCAGCAGCCACTATTGGCCTATCTCCCAAACCTCACGTATCCTAGATTCTTTCAGCCCCTGGCCCTTTACCATCACTGAGCTCACTGGAGACAACCCATCAAACTGGTAAAACGCATCCTGGCATACCTTTAGAAACTGCCTGAATATCCCATAGAGACAATGTCTTTCAGTCTGTGTTATTTGTAAAATTTTAGACCAACTCTCCTTACAGAGTTGACTGAATTAGTAACTCCTACCATATACTTAACTGCTTGACACTAGCAGAATTTATTTATAATTATATCAAATTTTGGACTGGGAGCATATCAATTTAAAACTGGAAAATAAAAACTAAAAATTTCAGTCAATATTAAAGTTACCAACCAATATTAGTGGCATGTACTTTATTTTATTTATTTTTATAAAAATCTTTTAGTAGCTAATACTTTCAATGAACCAGTAAATGTTTAAATGCAAACCACAGAGTTTGTGTGTAGGCTGAAATTATGAATAGATAACAGAATCATATGATTATCATTGCCACCCCCTTGGTTTTTTTTTTTAAGATTTATTTATTTATTTTATGTGTATGAGTACACTGTAGCTGTACAGATAGCCGTGAGCCATCATGTGGCTGCTGGGAATTGAACTCAGGAGGGCCCCGCTCGCTCCGCCCCGCTTGCTCTGGTGTAATACGCTGTAGCTGTCTTCAGACACACCAGAAGAGGGCGTCATTTCTCATTACGGGTGGTTGTGAGCCATCATGTGGTTGCTGGGATCCGAACTCAGGACCTTCGGAAGAGCAGTCGGTGCTCTTACCCACTGAGCCATCTCGCCAGCCCCTGCCACCCCCTTGGTTTTAATGCTTGTAGAAAGGTTTTGTTCTAATTGTATGTCTATCTCCCCCCCCCCCCCCCCCCGGCTTTCCTCCCCATTTTAACTTAACTTTCTTTGTACATTACAATTTTGCTTTGGATTTATTCAGATATTTACTACCTATATGTATCATGGGGAAGGCAGAGCTAATATTTCCTTCTGCTTATTGAACAGACGCACAAAGAGTGCCTATAGTCAGGCACTTCTCTGTGTTCCCTACGTTCTACAGAATGAAGCATGAGCACCTGAGCTAGAACCTGGCATCAAGATGAGTCACTGTCGGAAGACACTGGCAATCAGGCTATAAACCTATTACCTGACGAATGCTACTGCAGGGTACTTTTCACTTCATACTTCCTTGGAGTTGGGTGGTCAAAAGGTGGTAGTCTAGCACATAACCACCCATCTTGTCTGAGAACTGCCTCCTGTGAATCTGTGTGGATGCTATGGTATCACATTTCCATCCCATGGCCCTGTCTCCTTGGCTAGTTGCTGGGACAGCAGTGGATTCCTAACTTATGCCACATGAACCAACTTTTCTTCTGAGAGGCTGAAACTGGAACGGAGACTCTAACTCAGGATGGATTCTTTAGTTGAACTGAAAGAGGACACAGAACCTTCAGTGGTAAGAGGAAGCCATCTTTTGCCACATGGCCAGAGAGGCTGGTTTAGACAGGAATAAAGAGGCAATTCATGGGGGAAAATGCAGGTATTCTAGAAAGAGTGATGACATCTATTTCTAATGCTTGCTTTAGACCTTTTTTCATGACAAATACCATTTTCCCCAATGTTTAAATTTGTAATTTCATTGTTTTGCTAAAGCTACCCTGTGTTAATAATATCTTTTTTCTTTAATAATAACTTGGAGATTGGTCTAATTGTTTTGAATATTAAATCCTACTTCCACATTTTAAAAAAGATATATTTATTTTTTTATTTATATGAGTGGACTGCAGCTGTCTTCAGACACACTAGAAGAGTGCAATGGATCCCATTACAGATGGCTGTGAGCCACCATGTGGTTGCCGAGAATTGAACTCAAGACTTCTAGAAGAGCAGTCAGTGCTGTTAACCGCTGAGCCATCTCTCCAGTCCCTATTTCCATATTTTTATAACATAGGTCTACTAGCAGACAGTGTAACTTTTCTCAATGTCATAAAAACACAGCACCTGTCAGGTTTCATATTCAGGGCTTCTAATTACACTTCCCAAGTACTTGCCTAAAACTTAGTGATTTTTATAATACAGCCTCATTTCATTCAAAGGTAGAACATCAAAAGCCAACACTCTTTAAACTTCACACACAGACACAAAATACTATCACATGTATATACCAGCTTTTGTGGCTAGTTTGCATTCAGGGTAGAAACTAATTCCTCTTCTAAACATCAATGGCATATCTGACTCATAAACAAGGCTTTGATAATACATACTTTGATTGAGACATAGTAATTGGGCAGCTGGTCTGATTAACAACGGTTAACTGAAACAGGTAGAACATGAACTCACCTCAAATATAAGAATGGCTCTCAGGTTGAACTCAAAAAAACTTAAACTGTATATTCAGGGATTAGGTGGGTGGGAAGTTTTCTGCTCTACAGAGAGTTTAACAGTAGTACACCCACAAACATCTGGTAATTTCGATGTATACCCAATCATTATTCATTAACAGCTAGTAGGTAGAGCTAGGTTAGGCACTATGAACATAGGAGTACATGACTGATAGGTGCCATGCCAGGGGGCATCTACTTGGATGGGAGGTGCCTAAATCCTCCTTCTGGTGGGGCAGAGAGTAAGCTGGAACAGACAAGAATGAGAATAAAGGTAGAGAAGGGATCCAGGGATGGAATGGGTACATGTTAATATCTAGTGCTTTCCAAACAACTGCATAAAAAAAGTACACTGAATAAGAACTTGTAGGTTTTCCCTAAGGACCACTTCCCCCACCCCCACCCCGTCTATATTTTCAATACATTTCATACACTCTTGATTATTCTAGAAAGTCTCATCCTGTTCAACAAACATTTCCTGGGGACATGGTAAGCTCTAGGCACTTCTGTAGACAGGGAAGTATGAAAACTGAATTAAGAAAAGAGAAGAGTATTTATCCTAAAGAAATACTAGCGGTAAAGCCTGAAGTCCTGATGGACAAAGAACTCACTCTAACAACAGAAAACAGGGAAGTGCTGCAGACACAAAGGACAACTGCCAGAGAAACGGCTACGGCACTGTGTGAGAGGACATCTGAGATATACCTAAGGAGCAACAGAATTGAGCTGTGCTTACAGGCAGTGGAGGACGAAGGCTGGACTCATATTGATGGCGGTGCTCTGTGGAGTGGATGATGACCTACTTTAACTGATGTGGGGACTACAGGAAGAAAAGGGGCCACATTGACACTGGAATGCTCCTGCGATATCCCAAAGGAGAAAGAAAGGAGTAGTAAGCGTAAGATCATAGGGAGAGACCTCATTTGACAGCATGAGGGTAGAATGGGAGCTGCAACCATAGCAGCTCTAGAAATGAACAGTCAGAGATAGTACAGAAGGGTAAATGTCCAGGAAGACAATTCTGATCAACTGTACTTGAAGTGCAGGTGTAGGAGTTAAGAAGGAACCCAAGCAGAGACCACAAAGAGGGAGTGAGAACATTAAGTCATCAAATGAATCTGGGCAGTGGGGCACACCTCTGATCTTGAAAACTTAGAAGGCTGAAAAAGAAATATATCTTGAGCCCAGAAGTTAGATGTCAGTTTGGGCAACACACTAAGACCCTACCTTAAAACAACACCAACAACAAACTCAAAAACAGTGACTGGAAACATGTAAAGATGGAGAGACTTAGTTAAGACAGAATGAACACTTGGGCTGACTGTAGCCACGAAACACTTTCTCAGAGAGATTTCACTTCATGTTAGAGACACTCAGGATAGTGTGTTTATTCAAGAGTAAGACCTCTCCTTTGAGCATAAGGAAGAAGAACAATCTCAGCTACACACAGAATGGCCTCTGTTGCCCTTTCTTTCTGAGGGAGAGACTTGAGTGAGTGTGTAGTCTGACAGAAAAGGAAGCTGGGCTGATGACTCAGTGAGCGGGAACTGCGAGGAAGGGTCCTGAAGAGGAAGGCTTTCTTCCTAGTTAGGGCATCTATTGAACAATGACTGTCTCTCACTGGGAGAGCTGGACAAAGACATACACTCCAAGACCGCTATCTGTGGAAGTCAGAGCAACAGGTACACGGCAGTGTGTCATGGGACTCACAGCAAAATTAGAGATGAAAATTCTGTATGGTATTAATCCCACGGTTTCTTACGTGACTGGTAAAGTCCTACAGATAAAGGGCATGTGTGTGGGATCAGAGGAAGTTCACGCAACACCTGAAGTTCTGGGATAAATAATTACCAGATAGACAAGCTTTTCTTAGATACAAGGGAACTAGAACTGCATCTGAATCCCAGCTTTGCTGGAAATAGATTCTTGGCTTTGAGCAATGTCTTCTGCCAACTGATCTAGGTCTCAGTTGCTTCACCTACCAAATGGAGGGAACTGAAGCTCCAGCGAGGCTTAGAGAGGCGTGGGCCATTCAGAGATGTGAAAGCATCTCAACACTCTGAAACAAACTGAGCAGACCTTAGAGACTCATACCCTACCTTCGACTCACTTCCCTCCTACTATTACTAATCATTAATATGATTGTTAACCTATTAGCATGCCAACTTTCAGTGTGACTGGTAGCTTCCTTTTG
Organism: Montemys delectorum; assembly: GCA_019843815.1. Lineage (NCBI taxonomy): Eukaryota > Metazoa > Chordata > Mammalia > Rodentia > Muridae > Montemys > Montemys delectorum. The sequence goes on along the minus strand of JADRCD010236260.1, from coordinate 23,818 downwards.
GTTTCTCAACATTTTGTGACTCTGAGAAAAAACTACAAAGTTATATATTCACAGTAGAGTCAGTGAAAATAGTTTTCCCAGGCACGGAATGGCAGGAAACACATGCTGCAAGCAGCACTGTCCTTGGAGGAAGTTGTGGGACAGTGGGAAATGGGGACTGTGGGAATAGACTCTGAGGAACATTCCAATGGTTAAGGACTCAAGTTTTAGTTAAAACATACCTGCCACACCTGTAACCTTGGACAACTCCAGATCACCACCCAACTTCAGCCAGCTCATCTATGAACTGGGACTAGCTTGGACAATAACCTATACTCATAGGATGACAAGGATTAAATACAAATTTCCATGCATGTATGTACAAAGATTTTCTAGACTATTACAGGTGCTCCATAAATGACAGCTATAAACAAGTGCATATTATCACACACTAGGGTCATTAATTGATACCCACTGTGTGCCAGACAATGCTGAAAGCTTTAAGGCAGAATAGTACCTGAAATAAATGTGTATCATCTTACTTAGCCTTTAAAAGAAAGGAGACATTGTCCACCCTCTCTTTGAATTCTCAGGGTATGAAATCATTCTCAGCCAAGTATGGACACTTAGGAGCTATTGAGAGGGACGAGGAAGGCAGGATAGATGTTGCCTTAGTCCCCAAAGCTCATGTGTTAGCAACACAACTCCAATGTAACAGTAACAGTGTCAACAGATGGAGCGTTCAACAATTTTCTAGACCAGGAGGGCCCTTTCCTCATGAGTGGATCAACATTTTTGAGAGTAGACTATTATAAAAGAGAGTTCAGCAGGCTTAGTGTATGGCTCAGTGGTAGAAAGCTTGTCTGACATTCATTAAGAACATGGGTTTGATGCCCAGTAGTACCACCTCCAAAAAAAAACCCCAAAACCCAAGAACAACAAAAAATGAACAAACAAGCAAGCAAACAAACAAACAAGCAAACAAAGACATTCAACCAGCAGCAGCAGCAACAACACAACAGCAAAGCAACTGAGTCTTCCCTCTTTTGTTTCTTGTTCTTCTGAACCCTACCTTTAGATGACACAACGTAATGGCCCTTACCATTCAAGGTGCTAGTTTCTGGCACCTTGACACTAGGTTTCCCAGCAGCCATAACGGTAAGAAATAAATTGTTTTATCAATTACCCAGTCATGGAATTCTGCTACAGAAACACAAAACAGACTAAGATAGGTGGTGAGAGTTGCTAACTGGGATGCTAGGAATGTCAAATAGAAACAGGGCATGCTGGGAGTACTGGGTATGATGAAGACATCCTGCAAAAGCCCACTGTGCTGCATCATTTAACACTTCAGTTTTGTGGAGACAAGGTCTCCTGCAGTCCAGGTTGGCCTCCCAGTCCTGCAGCAGAGGAGAACCTTGAGTCTTCTGTTTCTACCTCTCAAGTACTGGGAGTATAGGTGGTGCACTACCATGTCTGTTCTACGTAGTGCTGGGGACTTTACATGGGGTTTCATGCAGGTATGCGAGCACTCAATCAAGTGAGCTACACTGTCAGCCTGACACCACTCATTCCTACCCCACATCCTGGTATACTAGCTCTCTGCTCTCGGAAAGTGGCAATGGACTAGCTGTGTTTTGAGTTTGCTAACAAAGATTCCTCAAGGCAAATGTCTGCTGCTTTCCAGAACAAGCCACGTCCACTCTAGACTTAGGTTGTTTGAATGGTGAGCTCTTTCTGCTCTAGCTCAATTGATACCTGAGGACTGCTCTGGAAGCTCATTTGCCTTACATTCTAATTATATTTAGAACTCTTTTCACACTGCATCATTCAAACAGATGCCTGGACAGCTGTTGTGATCTTTTTTTCCTAGAGTTTCACTAAGATGTAGTAAGGTTTTTAAAAATAAACGACGCAGGTGTTATCTATGAGTCAATTGCACATTAGCTATAAAAATAATGATGTTAGGGAAACGGAGTTTTCAGTGTTTTGACCAATCTATTTTCATTTGGTTGTATCCCCCACCCACCCCCCAAATAATAATCAACTTCTCCCGGGACTAGATATCACAGTCTTCATTATTGCTCTAATATCATCACGGAATGAAATGATTCAACAAGGTCCTTTCCAGAGACTGAAATCCCAGCAGTACTGATCGGGCCCTGTACAGACAGTACACAAATGCTTTTATGCTCAGTATGTTTTCTTTCAGGAGATTTAAAGACACTGAAGGCAACTTGAATAACATGTCTCGAATGTCAGAAGCAACAGAGACAGCTGAAATTCCTGAACACACATGAATGACTTCTCATGGGGTCTGAGCAGTGCTGGGGAAAGATGGAATGGCTCACCCTATGTCTTCACTTTTGAAACAAAGCTTTGCACCAAACAATACTTTGCATTTGTGAAACCTTTATGTGCATTCACATGTAATTACATTTTATCTTTGGGTTTTCTCACCCATATTGATCTTCACAGAGATCCATCAAGCAGTACCTAGTGGGCACAATTACTAACAGGCACCTTAGGCCTTCTAAGTTCAGACCTTTTGTAATTAAAAACAGTAGCAGCAGCAGCAGTTAATAATTGCAATGCATTTACCATGTATGAGGTCCTGAATATTTGATGTAATCATTGAAATGCTATGATGCAGATATTACCACCAAGAGTGGAATATCACATATCATGAAACTGTTTCATGTACAAATTATTAAAAATATTGCATAAAATTATTTTTAGTGCACATGTATAGGGCATATATTGAAAGCAATGTTAATAAATTTTAAGTTGAAACTTGGGTCCTGTCCTAATTTATCACATATGTATATCCAAAAATGATGATATCTGAAAAGTCCTCCAACACTGTGGTTCTGAGTCCTTTGGATAAGGGATACTTAACCTGTATGACTATTACTTAGAGAAGCGGAAAGCAAGATCATAAAGGTGCCAAGTAATATGGCCGCGATAACACCATTGTCATGAAGCATGCCAAGGTTTAAGCCAGGCACAGGCTTTATGCTTGCTCTTTCAATAGTTCTGCTAGACTGACCTCCTACAATAGTACAGCTGTGCTCATCAAAATCTCTCCATTTCCATCCATGACTCAGGCAAAATTACTTGCAAGGAGCTACCTAAGAGGTTCTGTGCACCCTGCTGCACTCATGTGTGCAGCACAGGCAGGTCCCTGAGGCTGTGGCGTCCTGCTCCTGCATAGTGGCAGATACTTTGAAGACATAGGCTGGTGAGCATTCTTACTGTCTAGGCTCTGGCTGGCTGTCACATAGCTGGTGTACTGAAATGGACTCTGGAAATGGCCAAGTCTTCATCAGCAGAGACTACTGACTTTCTCTGGGTTATACTTCTCTTAAAATTAAAACACAAAACCAACAATTTGAAAAGCTAAATATTGGCTCTTAAATTGGGGAAATTAGCATACCATATAGACCTATCAATCATATATAACCTGTAATTTGTAAATAGGCTTTGTTCAGCTACAGTGCTTTGAAAAATGTAATCATTAGTGAATTTTTAAAAAGCAAAATTCCAATTTTCATTTTTTCTAGAAAAACTATCATTGAAAGCAGTAGCCAGCGAGGGCATCTGTTCTTCAGCACAGTGCCCACAAAGGCAGCAGACTGCTCATGTACTCTATGTCCCGGACCCTGTAGTGCAGAGTGTGCTGAGCCACTCAGAGGATGACCTGGAAGTGCACCAGAGCCCTTGGAGATTCCTGCTCTCCCCTCAGTACAGCCTGCCAGTCTTGCTGTGTAATCCAGTGAGTGATATAGACTTTTAGTGACTGTGATGGTTAATTTTCACTGTCAACTTCACTTAATTTAGAATCACCATGGAAACATGCCTTTGAGTGTATCTATGAGGGTATTTCCAGAAAGGTTCAACTTAGAAGGGAAAACTTATCCCTGAATGTGGACAACCCCAAGTCTTGTTCATGGCTTTAGGGTGAATGACCCATCCTGCTATGCTGCCCACTCTGCACGGCGAGGGAAACTAGCTAAATAGATCATACCCACAGACTTTAAGGAAGAAAGCTGGTCACTGGTCAAAAGTTCTGAGTCCTTTAAAGCCATTTGTTTATGATTATCACAAAGATTGTAGGCAAGGAGAAAAGCTGAGACTGCATTCACTGACCCATTCTGGAGATACCAGCAGGTTTCTTCATGGAAAATGACTATGGTCTCCTGCCTGCAGCTGAGCTACTATGAAGAAGATTAAACCTTTGTCAGGCAGGATCTGGAAGCAAGCATGCACTTGAAAAATTATTAAATTTATACATACAGTCACGAATGAACTACACCTATAATGAAATGTCCTTCACCAAATTGGATGTTCTAGTGTTAATTATTTCTATCTAAAGTATTTACTCAATTAGGAATAAGTTTCCTCAACAAGTTACTACTAAACCAAGTGCCTGAAATAAGTAATTTATGTAATTTAAGGGCTTTCTCCTGTCTGGGTCCCAAATAACTACTAAAAGCACATGTGGGGTAAAAGTATCACTAGAATGAGTCATCAGAACCAGTTTATACTATAACCAGCTGAAATTTAAATAGACCCTTTTTATTTTAAAGTGAGCTTAGCACAACCATTTCTAAACGGTTTTTTTTTTGTCTTAATACTGTATACAATGAGAGGCAGTATGTAATGTTCACATTGTTAAAAAGAAAATCCTGATTGTTAGAATGGCTGCAGTCAACCCAGCTGTATTGTTTCAAATAAGCAGATGGCACAAAGACTAATAAAGCATTCAGTGAAAGAGCACAATAGGGCTAGCAGCTGCTGCAAGCACAGGACACCTCCATGACTCTAGAAACAGCTCTGGCAATCCAGATCCACTCCCCGCATCTATAAAGGCGGCTGCTGAAGAGGTACTTGGGCTTAGTTCTCTCTCCTCAGAAGCCAAAGATTTATTAGAACTCTCACCAAGGGTGGGAAGGGTTAACTCTTGGCTAGCTCACAATATCCATGTTTCTGCCTGTGCTACTAATAAGGAAGTGCTGAAAAATGACCATCACCATGTGTTAACTGAGGGCTATGGGGTGTCACAGAAACAGTTCTCAGCTATGTGTCCTTCAACAAATCATCAACAACTACTAGATGAGAACAGAAAGGTGGTTTCTGCCCTTGGGGAACTTATCCTGGGACAGGAAATAAGAAGTGACAAACGACTGGGTGTGGTAGCTCATACCTGTAAAACTCAGCACTTAGGATTGGCTCCAGTCCCCTAAGTAGTCCAGGCCAGCCTTGGCTATACAGTGAGACTTTCTCAACAAAACCAAACCAAAACAGAGACAAACCACACTAATAAACATGGTTCCTGTCCCGTGATCCTACGGCTGTCACTAACTTATGGATGGGGCCAATAACTGGACTGAGGTTACCAGGCCATTCGTCTCCTGCAAAGTAACTTTTACAAGGACAAACCCTTGTATGGCTGATGAAAGATCACTTCAGTCAAAGGGGGAAAAGTGTTGGACTTGTAAAATGTCCCTTAACAAGCAAGCTCTCTATTGAAATGGCAGGCGAGCACGGAAAGCAGCCAGAGCTGTATGTGTGTGCACTTACTTCCTGACAAAGGTGGATAACACACCAGACTATTTTTGAAAAGTATATGCTAGGATTTCATCTGACTAGTGATTCAACTCAACTTCAAAAAAGGAGGAAGCTTACAGCAGTCTTTCTGTCTCGTTAAGCTTCTGTTATTCCTGTCAGTCAGTCAGTGCCCTAATCCCAGACCTTTCATTTGATGCAAATGTAAGCAGCCCTGACATGACTTACTCCTGTCTACAGACTTCATTCTCTCTCTTAATAAAATATTTGTACCACTTCACACCTCACTATACGTTTATTTGAGAAAAGACCTAGTATGGGCTCATATCTCTTCAGTAATGAGACCTTTCTATAAGAAAGCTACTTTTCTAACATCAGCATGGAGAAAGTTAAGGTTCTTGTGGCCCCAGCAGCCATGTGCTGGGGAAAACCCAAGCAAGCCTTGAGCTATCTCAGAGCTCCATCTGTTCTAACTGCCTCAAGCTACGGCTCAGCTCCCAGGTGCACCGAACCACATCTATCAAAATATTTACCCCTAAAATAGCTTTGTAATAAGAGCGGAATGTCCTTTTTGATGATTTCCTTTGAAAAATACATACGTATTTAACTGGCAACTCCAAACTTTCAGAGAGGGCAGATTCCATGAATCTACTTAATAAAGCTTCTCTTCACGCTGGTTACAGTTGCTCTACTGTGAAGATTTACAAGCACAAAGCTTAACATGGCTAACATTTCCACATTTGTCTGTTCTGAATCCAGTTCCATCTTGGCCTCTATGTGATGGTAAGGATAGTGTGAGCCTTTTACAAAAATGGCACACTAATGCTATGAGTTGCCAGTGAAACCTACAATATCTCTTGGCAGTTTTTGGACAGGTTCAGGTGAATTTCAGCATCTGGGACTAACATGTGTATTACAGATGGAAAAAGCAAAAAACAACACCTAAAGAAAGAGAAAAGTGGTTCTCCCGATTGAAGCAAAAGCATACCACAATCTACCCACCTCCTAGCCTCAGCACAGTGCTGAGGAAATACCTCTACCACACTGTCAAGGCATAATCAGTTCCTAAAACAATGGCTCAGCCTTTGAGTCACCCAGACGTGAAGGGCGAGTGAAAGGTCAGTTCCGGCATGCTCCATAAAGGCAAACAAGGAGCAGGAGGAGCTTGAGCCAGCACCATCTAGGCCTTGGCTCTGTTATTGCCAGGGCATGGCAACTATAGGCCTGGCTTCATCAACCCATGTGTTCCGCCCTCAGGCTTCTCCAGACTCCCCCAACTTCCTCTTCTCCAAAGGAACCAGGGAAGGGTGGGAAGCAAATCTGAGAGGAGAGCCAGGAAGACTGCTCAGCCACCCCGTCCACGCCACTGGAGAACCCAAAGATGGTGCAGTGCCTCCAGAACAAGTGGTCCTAGTTCCCAGAAGCTTCTGGAATCCCCTTATTAGTATTGACTAGAACATCTTTCTTTCTCCCCTCCACAGACAGTCATTTCACTATAATCAACTAAAAAATCTATGTACATGGTAGACCCTGACAATTTATTTTTAAGATCCCAAGTGTGCTTGTTTTTTAGATTCTCTGCCACTGACATCATATTTAACATCAAAAGTTGTACTAAAAATTCAATTAAAATAATTTTCTAGCCAAAAGCTTTTCAAAGAATGTTTGCATTTTTTGTCTTGGAATTACTTGGTGGCTGGTTATTCATTTAATTTACAGTCTGCAGAGATTTCTTAGTAAGCACATGTGAGTTAAGCATTTAAATAAGATAACAAAAAATCTTTGTTTTTTATGCAAACATATGTATGTATTTATCTGCAAACACACATTTAAACCTGTGATTGCTTTTGAGGGCTTTACAAAGAGGCTTCTCAGTTAGTCACCATATTCTTCACATCTAAGGACTACCAGTGCTTGACTGGAAGAGACAGACAGTCCACTGGAGAAGGGGAGGCCCTCTGCAGGGAACAACAGAAATATGCCAAGTGAAAACTGAAGGAAAGGGGGCTGGTGAGATGGCTCAGTGGGTAAGAGCACCAACTGCTCTTCCGAAGGTCATGAGTTCAAATCCCAGCAACCACATGGTGGCTCACAACCATCCATAATGAGATCTGATGCCCTCTTCTGATGTGTCTGAAGTCAGCTACAGTGTACCCATGTATAATAATAAATAAATTTAAAAAAAAAAAAAAAGAAAACTGAAGGAAAGCCTAGTGGATGAAGAAGTTACCAGAACCCATGTTCCAGAGCCCCAAACTCAGCAGACAGGAACAGGTCATTGTGCAACAATCCCTATATATGTCCAACAAGGGTCACATAAAAGAAGAAACACTTCATCCACCTGAGGAACTCATAACTTGTTGGAGGTTGTAAGAGCTAAGACTGGCATATGGAGTGTGAGACAGAAGACCCCAAACCCAGAAGTCCTCATGTAAGCAGTGGCAAGGAAGACATAATGCGCCAGCCACAGGAGCCACTCCCAATGTCCTTTCTGTAGATAGATGCCCATGAATGAACAGTGTCATGGAAGGTTAGGGGCATACTAAGGCTTTTCAGAAGTGATGGCATCCAGTAGGTTTGTGAGAGACAGAAAGTTCTTCTCCTTACAAGCAGAGTGACGTCTATGAGTTTTCTCTGCACATACGCTAACAGGGATGACAGCACTAATTTCACTGGGTTTCTAGGGATGAGAATAAAGTAGATGGTAATGAATATACACAATGAAAACTTAAAAAAAAGGAAATGCACACTTGCATACAGAGCAGTAGCAGGGTCCAATCCACTCTGCTTCATCTTTTGGCTTCTTCTCTGTTCAAATGTTCACAGACTTTCCACCATGTTAGACACTGTACCAGACACTGTGTACATCATCAGGGAAGATACATGAAAAGTCTTTGTACCTTCTTTTTTTTTTTTTTTTTTTTTTTTTAGGGTTTCTTTATGTAGCCTTGGCTGTCCTGTAACTCACTTTGTAGACCAGGCTGGCCTCGAACTCAAAAATCCACCTGCCTCTGCCTAACCAAGCGCTGGGATTAAAGGCGTGCGCCACCACCACCCCGTTCTTTGTGCCCTCTTATCTAAGTGATATTCTGTAGCCAGAGATAGGAGGGCAGTGGAGTGAGCAGAAGATGCAGTATGACCAAAAGAGGTAGGTAGGTCCTGAAAACAACCAGTCCTTCGCTCTGCAGAAGCAAGGGAGAAGGGGACTTGCCATCAGAGGGACTCATGGAAGGCTGCCAGGGAACAGGAAATGGGCTCAGCAACAGTATAGCAGAAGGCAAGATGTGAATGAGTTTAGTTCTGCTCAGGTGGTAAGGGGTTCCTGGAAGACTATAATGAAGCCATGCCTGGCAATGGTGGCTTACAGGGTTGGGAGATTAAGTGATCTCTGTCTGAGCAGCCAGTCTGTAGAAAGCCGAATCTAGAGGAGCCTGTGTTTCAGTTAGGGTCCTGGAGCACTGAAGCAGGACAAAAGACAGAGGCTGGCTGGACTGACGGCCCAGTGGGAGGTGAGGTGATCAAAGGAGCACAGACTGTTGGTGACCACTCTAGTAAATGTGCCAAGTATGCAGTGTAGGTTGGGCTGAATCGCCAAGATGAGCAGTAGAGGTCCAATAAATTACACCTCCTTTCTTCTCTCCTTCCTGAGAGAACTGGAGGTCCATACACAGAACATTTTTGGAGGCCTAGGAAAGGAATGCAAAACTGGGAGAGCCAGGAGGGTGAACAGCTAGTGTGGCAGAGCTTGGACAGTAAAATGAACAATAGAAATGAATAGGATTCAGGGGGTCAGGAGGTAGTGAGGTGAGGCTAGCCCACTGATTTGCTTGGCAATAATCTGGTCATAGTTTATAGATGACTCAGGAGCAGCAGGGAGCAGTATCTCTTTCCTGGAGTTCACAGCCCATAGGCAACAGTGTTTTAACCTTTAACTGTAATGTACGATGATAATTGTGGCCAAAAATCAGGTACAAGACAGCAGTGGCATGATTGGGGAGCAGGGAATAATACGAGGGAAAGCAAGAGAAATTTGATACAGTGAAGGCTGTATCAAAGGATATTCAAATTTCCAAATGATGTTAATCTAGGGAGAGCTAGAGTGTGTGGGAGGGAAATGCATGTGGGTCCTTGACACTAGTTATGATGCAGAAACTATCCAGAATGTAAACAGTGAAGGGTAAGATGGCAGAAAAGAGGAGCCAGGTGCTGAAGCTACCTATGATAGTACTGTTTTTATTATGAACAAATCATCCTGAAAAATCTTCAACAGCAAGAACAGGGACAAGTAAGTTCTTAACAGAATTCTGCCAATGGTTAGTGAAACCAAAGATATATTCATCCCTAACTGAAACCAGTAGTCTTAATCTCAGAACTGGAAAGGCTCTGTTTTTATGCAAGAAAAATTTTCCTCAACTGAAAATTGGCAGGCAATTGGAAGTTAAATGAGGAAAAAAAAAACTTCATGAAAAACTTGGAAAGTTTTTAAAAGCTAGTGTGTGTGTTTGTGTGTGTGTCACTGAGCTGAGCTGACAGGGAGTAAAATGAAACACAATGAAATGAAATCAAATAAAATACATTTAGTGAGCTTACAGTTTTATTTTGATCATTTTTAATGTGTAGGTATGACAGCAGAGATGTTGGATTCCCTTGGAGCTGGAGTCACGGGCAGTTGTGGCCTGTCCAACCTGTGTGCTGGGAACCCACCTCAAGTCTTCTGAGAAACATCAAGTGCCCTTAAACTGGGGAGCAAGCTTTCTAACCCTGTTTGCTGAATTAGAAAAAAAAAGTTATAGGAATTCACTCTGGAATGTCCTCCTCTTTCCATGAGTTTTGATTTGAAATCTTGAATGCGAGATGCTTTTTGTGTGCCCCTCTTTACCTCTGCAAGCAGGGCCCCGGAGGACAGGGAAGGCAAAAAGTCTGAGGCCCTGTTTCAAGAGGAAGTCCTCCAAGGATGACATCACCATCTGCATGAATCACCTGTGCAGAAAGAGGAAGGAGCACAGCCTGTGTCCCCAGGAGCACGGCAAGAGTACTGAGGTGGGCTAGTCTCAGCACAGCTAGACAGATCAGCTCCAGGTCCCATAAGGAGACACAGACTGTTAAGAAAACAACACACAGCAGGGCAGTGGTGGCCCACGCCTTCAATCCCAGCACTTGGGAGGCAGAGGCAGGCGGATTTCTGAGTTTGAGGCCAGCCTGGTCTACAGAGTGAGTTCCAGGACAGCCAGGGCTACACGAGAAAACCTGTCTCGAAAAAAAAAAAAAAAAAAAAAGAAAATAACACACGTGATCTGGGGACTGCAACATCTATGGTACAGTAACCCAATATCACAAGAAGTGGAGACACAGGAAGGACACAAGTGGGTGTCAATTTGCAATCTCATCCAGGCATGGGCTACCATAAGATACTTCAATCATACTGTTCATCTCTCAGGACACTTTGCTACACTGAAACTCAGATGATGAACCAATGAATCATATCACACTGTAGTATATAAATAGAGGATTAAATCAAAAAGTTATGACTTCAAATAATGGCCACAACCCAAAAGTTGGAAAGGTAGTTTTAAAATACACTTTCTAATTCTTTTGAACTAAAATCAAATTTAGGATGCTGTAGGAAGACAGTTCAAACAAAAGCTAATTTTGTTTAATGAACTAACCAGGAAGGCATTGTGAAAAGTATTGGGCAACCAAATGCTCAGCTAATTACTGTGAGATCAAATAACTGTTGCCATAGTTACTGCACACTGTTTTCCATAATAACTTTTATCACTTCAATAAATCTTTGTGACGCAACAAATATAAAAAGTTTACTGTAACATGACTATAATGTTTTGGAAGGTACACACTGACAGCTGACCTATCGAAATCACCTTCCCATATTTGTCCATGAATAAGGGGTGGGACCAGTACTTTAATGGCTTAAAGACTGAAACGCCTCACTAGCTCCTTTAATAGGCTGTAATACTTCAACAGTTGAATTTACCAGGGCCTGTCATACAACAGAAAAGTCAATGGCCATTTCAGCATAATTACACTTTGTCTCTGAAGTTACGAAGCAGGGGCCTGTCAAACTCCATTCAGGGTAGCTGTGATCTATCAAGATCTAACCCTTCCCATGATGCTGGAGGCTTAAGTTTCTGCCTAGTGTCACCCTGTTCCTTCTGGGGAGGAATTTCAGCCAAGATTTTACTCTAAAGTCAATTTTCTGTCTACTCCTCTGCACAGTCTTATTATATGCATTTACATATACACAAATAAAAACATATATATGTATACATATTTATGGCAATTCCCATGACTGCTAAAGGTTGCTGCATAAAGTGCTAAAGTCACATCAGAATGTCAAAAGTGACTATGGTAAATGACTAGCTGGTCTGTGAGTTGAAATGATGTCACAGCTTCACTGGAAAATGAGCACTCTTTCCTTGAATATGTATACTACAATGAAGACCTGGCTGTATTTCTGTCCCTTCCCTACCATTGGCAGGGCTTAGTCATCTGCTCACCTTCACTCTTCTGGTATCTTGCTCACCTACTTTAAGATCTTATTGCTGAGATTTATAAATAAGTGAAATGGAAAATGTGGTATAATAAGCTAAGACTGGTGATAAAGTTCTAGTCTAAGTTTGATTAGAAAAAGAAAACTACACATTTAAAAGCAGACTGTTGATGTAAAGGCTGTATTGCCTGGGGCAAGTAACTGAGTATCTCTGGGTTTTTCCCAACTTAAAAAAAAAAAAGGGCAAGAATCCCCACCTACTAATTCCCAGGGATGTTATGCAGATCAATTACTTTGAGATCTTTGAAGATATAGTTCTAGGGATAGTAATCATTTCTCAAGATGAAACACAAAACATATGTATAATTCTAGACCTATTATTGAGCAGGCTTGAAAGCCATTATCAAGAGGGTATCTAACTGTAATAAATGCCAGCACGGATGCTTCAGAACCCTGAGGTGGGGACCTAGGTCCTTACTAGTGAAACCTGATTCATAACTATGCAGTACCGTTCCAAAGGTCTCAGAGATGAACAGTGAGCATTCCTGTTAATGACTGAATCAATTTTTGATTATTCCTGTTGCAATCCTTCACCTTAGAGAGCCCAAGGCTGGCATCAGCCATTGGTATCCCCAATGCCTAGGTATTTGGGCTAGAAACTTATCTTTGGCCCTAACTTGTCTTTGACCTTGACCTTTCCATTCAACTTATTACCTATCTCCTAAGCAGCTTTCAAGTTCAAGTACTTCTTTCAAGTTCCATTCTTCTTCTCTATGTCCAGATGGATAATAAACACTTCCACTTCTTTTCCTGCTTCTAGTTTACCTCTCCCCTAAATCTCTTCTTCATCTGTCTCAGATCATGACACAATGCCAACCATGACTTGTTTCTGTTCAGGACAATTGAACTGGGCTGGAGACATGGCTCAGTGGTTAAGAGTGTTTGGATCCCAAAACCTATATAATAAAAGCCAGGTATCTACTGTAGCTCTAGGACTGTGGAGGTCTGAGACACAAAACTAGTGCCTGCTGGCCACCAGTCTAGCTCCAGGATCAGTGAATAAGGCTCAAGGGAATAAGGCAGAGAATGAAAAAAGATATCTGCCATCCTTCTCCGACCCTCATATGTATAAACACAAACACACAAACACAGTGGGTGGGGGAAAGGAGAGAATATGAGAGTTTGATATAGGCCACTGTCTTCAGGATAAAATTCATATTCCTTAGTGAGCCTGATAAGGATTTTGTTTATTCACCTGCCTATATTGTATACTGACTGTCTCAACTTCATATTTTTTTCTGAGTGTATGTGCAAGTCTGTGTGTGTGTGTTGTGTGTGTATGAAGCAGCCACAGGCCAGTCCCAGATATTGGTTCTTCAGTGCTGTACTGTCTACTTTGTTTGTTTGTTTGTTTGTTTTTCGAGACAGGGTTTCTCTGGGTACCTCTGGCTGTCCTGGAACTCACTCTGTAGACAGTAAACTGGCCTCGAACTCAGAAATCCGCCTGCCTCTGCCTCCCAAGTGCTGGGATTAAAGGCGTGCGCCACCACCGCCCGGCTTTTTCTTTTTTAAAGATTTATTTATTATTATAATTAAGTACACTGTAGCTGTCTTCAAACACCCCAGAAGAGGGAGTCAGATCTCATAACAGGTGTTTGTGAGCCACTATGTGGTTGCTGGAATTTGAACTCAGGACCTTTGGAAGAGCAGTCTGTGCTCTTACCCGCTGTGCCATCTGGCCAGCCCTAGTCTACCCTGTTTTTTGAGACAGGATTTTTTTTACTGGCCTGGAGCTCACAGACTAGGCAAAGGCTGGCTGGCCACTGAGTCACTACATCCAGCTTTTTTTTATACTGATAGACCTCAGTTCTTCACAGCTGAACTAATCCCCTCAGCTCCTATACTCCTCTTTTATTGTTTGTAAACACATCTCTACCTCTAGCCATCCCTTTCCTCTCCACAGCTCCCTTCACTTGTAGCCAGTGCACCCACCACACTATGCTAAATTCTACTGTGTGAGATAGTGTAATTTAGGGAACTGGGAAGCAGCAACAGTGACAGCCTGGCAAAAAGTATGTCTGTACACAATAAAGACTGACTGACTGACTGAATAAGTGAGTGAGTGAACCCTTCCAGAGGAAAAGGCAACGTATTACCCTAACTTCCTCTTGTTATACTCAGCCTGGAGAGGGCTCTTGGGTTCCTATTCTTTAACTACAGATGACAATGACCGATTTACATGTCTTGTTACTGAGACTCAAGTGATCTCAGCTGCTCTTTGTTACAGACCCAAGTCACTGGAGTTCACCTTATAAGCTTTTGAATTCTATAAGCTTTTGATTTCAAGAACTCTTGTCAAGCAGCAAGTGCTGAAAGCAGAAGAGACATGATCTTGCAGGGAGCTGTGATCTCTGCACGTTCCCATCTGTCAGAACCACTGCTATAAAAAACACCTGCACCCAAGCCATGACAGGCTCAGGAAATCTCATGGAACTCATGCACAGAGAACTTTCTTCACACTTGGAGCTGTCTCCTCAGCTCTCACCTCTGAATGCAGAAGGGTGGCATTTTACACTACCATGTTGTTTGCACCACAGATGAAACAAAAAAGGAAAGATACAGTCTATTATACTTCCTTGTTCTAGGATGCTACTAAACACATAAACTCAATCAGCCATATACAACTCAGTCCCTTGAAGTCTAGTGGATACTAGTCCATTGTGAGCAATGACAATGATAGAGCTATGCTCGAGAAGCTTGTGTTCTGTAGAAATAACAAGAAAAAAAAAAGAGAAAACTGTAAAGCATAAAATACACTAAAAAGTAAAGATCCCTCTTTCAAACTGTGCCAATAAAAAAGAAAGTCTTTTAAGCAAGTTGACAAAACATGAGACCATTAAATGTCCACTGAGTGTCCAGGAAAAAGCAGCCTTTACCACAGAAGGTAGCTTCCTCTTGGTGGACCTGCATTGTTATTTCCTGAGTTCAAGTCCACTCCTGGAATTGCTCATAAGTTTTGATCTTCAGGCACTGGATCTGCAGGATCCAGTCTGCTGTCCATGAGAATCTTTCTGAAACTGCTCCCTCTTCATCCATCCAGCACTAGTCTAGGCTCTGGCATCTTCTCCACCACAGACTGCTTTTATGATCTTGTTTCTTTTCCCAGTCAAGAGTGTTGTGTACATCCAGCCTTTCTGTTCCCTCTGCATTCCCAACGATCTAAGTGGTACTTTCACTGTGTATATACCATTGCTTCAAAAAGAACACACTTGGAAAGGCCTCCTTTCCCTCTAGTTTTCAAATTCTTTCCTGTATTTTTTGTTAATGGATTCACCATTTCCTAGACCACTCTTGATGGAGCACAAAAGTCCACTTCTACTTCCCTATTAGCAGACTAATGGGGGCTAATGCTAATTTTTCTGCCATTTATCTTACAGCAGAGGAAATGACATTCTTTTCTTTTTCAATTTCACGTGTTAGCTGG
Organism: Montemys delectorum; assembly: GCA_019843815.1. Classification (NCBI taxonomy): domain Eukaryota; kingdom Metazoa; phylum Chordata; class Mammalia; order Rodentia; family Muridae; genus Montemys; species Montemys delectorum. The sequence goes on along the minus strand of JADRCD010236260.1, from coordinate 8,279 downwards.
CACAAAAAAACAGTATGCACACAACCAAGTGGCCTTCTGGCCTCTGTTTTCTCTAACATTAAACTTTTTTGCAAAATCATTCATCCACCCCGACTCAAGTCTTCTATAGTTCATGTGACCCATAAGGCAAGCACTAATGTCTCAAGCCCTGTACTCAGCTCCTCAGCTGTGTGGCCCAGACTCCTAGGCTCCATCCTCCCAGGTCCTCTGAGAAGTCTATAAAAATAAAAGTCCTGTGGTCTCAGTGCAGTAAAATAGGGAAAATTCATGCTTGGGAACGAGACCCCTCTTCCTTCTATGTCTGATTCTCAAACCAAATGTTCAATGCCTGTAGCTGTGAGTCAGTTTTTATCCTGTGCTATTCTCAGGGATGCTGAAACTCTTCACGTCTCTCTTTCTTTCACAAAAGACACTGCAGCATTCCAAAATAATGTTCCTTTGCCTTCAATTTCATTTACCTCTACAAAGATTTAATTGTAAAGGAAGACACTTTACTCCCACTCTTACCTTCTATTTCTAATCTCGGACCTCCAGTATTTGCCCAACAGATATACTAGACCTGAAATTCCCAGGCAAATGTAAGGAAAATGATCATCTGGAAAGTTGTCTGTTCTTTCCAATGTACTGTAGGACTAGGCTAACCAATATACACTTTGGAAAAGAAGACTGTAACAGGAGCTCAGCATCTCCGCAGACTCAGATGTACTTCCTCCATACAAATAACAATGATATTAATGAGTTTGACTACTTTTAGTATTCAAGAAAAAGCTCACACGGGAAATCCCAAATTACAAGGAGGCCGAAACAAGAGGATTATATCAAGTTCAAGGCCAGCCTGGCCTACAGAGTGAGATCCTCTCTCAAGGAGCCCCTCCCTTAAAAACAAACAAACAAACAAATACTCCATTAAAAGAATGGTCTGTAGAAATTTCTACCATTTCAAAGTTTATGTTGGTTTTTGTTTTTGAACTTGGGATCCTTATTCTCAGGGAGTTGAGATTCCAAGCATGCACTGTTCCCACCTGACTTTATAAGACATATGCCCCCGTATTCAGTTGCCCTTCTGCCCTATAGCATCTTACTGATTAAGAGACCACACCTCCCTCCCCTTCCACAGCTCATTCAGAGGCTTTTTTCTGTTTGGTTTGAGTGGTTGGCTTTGATGTAGCCTAGGCTGGGCTTACACTCAAAATCCTCCCTGCTTACAATCTCCCGAGTGCTGGTCTTACAGTCATACACCACATCAGACTTCCTAACTTAGGCCACAAAACCTCCTTCTGCTCAAAGCCGATGTCTTGTAATGTGCTCTTGGCAGAAACACTCACAAATCACAATTCAAAAGATATGAAAGCACAGAGGGCACATGATTTAAATTCACAGAACAAAAATACATAAAGGTCAAAGGAGTTAAGGATATTTTTAAATAATGGGGCTGAAAAGCCTAAAAGAATTTAAACAACCAAGACATTCAGGCATTCTAAATGAAATGATGAGAAGGTCATGTGATATGGAGTCAAATGCAGGCTCTGCTACTTCAGGCCATATGACTGGGCCACTCAGAGTCTCCAAGGCAGTGTGGCACCAGGGTGACCTGAGGGAAGCACTGGCCTTAGAAGCAAAAATCAAAGAGTATGCAAAACAAAGTAAAATAACCTGAACTAATCAGGGTGAGTAATGATTTAATGCAGTAATCTAAACAATCAACGTGAAGTATCTATGATGAATAATATCATTTGAAATAAATTTCACGTTCTGACTATGTACTTTACCTCACCTTATCCAGACACCTTATCCAGTTCCTGTCAGAACTGAAATTTTTGATGCATACAATACTGTTTGCCTTGATTACTGAACTTCTGGCACAGCTTTGGGACTTGAATTCTGCACCTGAAGGGAGTACCTCACCCTAATTCCAACTTTGCTCTGGGCCTGAGAGTTCTCATTTCTACAAACAGGAACAATGAAAACAAAACACAACAAAAATGCCATGTTCTCAGGGCAGCTAGGAAGATTAAATGGTGTATCTACATGTGTCAAGCAAGACACCGGAAGAGGCAACCTCAGTTTTAACTGGCAGTATTCTCTTAATAGCTGAGAGGAAAAAGTTAAGATCAAACAATGCCATGACAACGCTCTGGAAAATAACTAGCACACTGCCCTACTTTCCCTCCTATCCTATGCTCATTTTCACACAACCCTCTGGGAATCTTGAATGGTTTTGCAGCACCTTCTTGAGCAGCCTGCTCTGTGTGGGACCATGTTCTCACATAGCAGACCCCACAGAAGCGTCACAAGGTATCTTAGCATAATCAATTTAACCTACTCTTCCGGGGGATTATCTTTTGACAGGAACAGGAAAGGAATAAAAAACAAACAAAAAGAAATGCTTAGGTGAAAAAAGAAAGCCCCTATTGTGACAGGTTTTGGTGAGCTATGTCTCAGACTTTCTGGGAGCAAGCTCTTGTGTTGCTTTTAGGGCTTGCTCTGGGGAGGGTCTACACAGTTCTGACCTGGGCCTCCATCACAGCAACAGTTCTATCTGTGTGTTAATCTGAGAGCCAAGCAAGCATTAGATACCTCTGGAACAGAGCACAGACAAAGCTCTCAGGGAGCTATTGATGCTTTTGCTCTGTCAAGCCAGGTGTTGAGTGGTGTTCCAAGCACTGAAGAGAACTGCTATTTGAAAGTGATTATTATTGTTAGTTTGTAGTTTTTATTTATTTATTTATTTATTTATTTTTCGCTTTTTCTCCTTTGAGTCAGGGTCTCTCTGTGTAGCCCTTGCTGTCCTGGAACTCATAGAGATCTGCCTGCCTCTGCCTCCCTGGTGCTGGGGTTAAAGGTATGGACCACCATGCTAGCCAGTTTGAGGTTTTCTTTGAGGGAGTTCTTACTGCATAGCCCAGGCTGGCTTCAAACTCATGATCTTCCTGCTTTGGATTCCTAAGTGCTAGGATTATGCTGTGTCCCATCACTCTCAGCTGTGACAGAGATTCTTGAGTTTCTACATGATGGAGTTTAATGTTAGGGAAGCACACTTAAAAAACAAAAACAAAAACAAAAACAAGTGTGCATGCATGAATGTGTACATATGTGCAGAGCACATCTGTGTGAAAGCCAGAGGGCAACTCCAGGTTATCATCTCTGGGAACACAACCTTCCTCCCTCGGAGCAAGGTCTGTCATTGGCCTACAGTTCACCAATCAGGCATGACTGGCTGGCCAGTGGGCCCCAGGGATTTTCCTGTCTCTGCTTTCCCAGTGCTGGGATTATGTGTACATGCCACCATGTTTGCTGTCTCTTTTATGTGGATTCTGGGAATCAAACTCCTGAAGGAGCTATCTCTCTATAGAGATCACATTATAGAGATCACATTTCTTCTCTCTCTCTCTCTCTCTCTCTCTCTCTCTCTCTCTCTCTCTCTCTTCCTT